>JAWQFJ010021781.1:0-47500 GCA_034096865.1 Theodoxus fluviatilis
GTATCTGCGCGTCGAATAACTTGAAAAACAAGGAAGGCTTACGATTGTGTAATGTCCGCATCATCTTAAATAGAGATACACTTTTCTGCTTTGTTTTACGGCCACACTGTCAAGAGCTACATTTTCTGATAGCTTCGTGGTAAAAGTGAAACCTAGGTACCTGTAGGAATTGACCACTTCAAGCTGAGTTTGGTCGAGGAACCATTTTTCTCCCCGGGCCAGGAAACCCCCTCGGTGACAAACCATGACCTTTGTTTTTCTGTATTGATTCTTAGACCAACACTTTTGAACGCATAGGCAAGGTTTTCAATCTGGGTTTGTAAGCCCACAGGCGACGTGGATATTAATGCAACGTCGTCAGCGTAAATAAGGAAACTAACTCTTTCTGACCTTTTTGCATCTGTACCCCATGTTTACCATTTTCTCGGACGAATTCTACGACGGAAGTGATGAGTAGGGAGAATAATATCGGGCTCTCCAAGGCACCCTGCTTTGTTCCCGCGGGGCAGTCAAAAAAGGCTGATCTGCTACCGTTCCATCTTACACATGCTTGCACCTTGTCATACATTGATTTAAACAATTGGACATATTTTGTGGATATCTCCAATTTTGTTAGTACACTCCAGAGGCACTGGCGATTCACAGAATCAAAAGCATCACAATTATCAAAAAATGCGACATAAAGCTTCCCTCTTCCACCGCCATAAACATGCTTTGTTATGGCATGCAAGGTGAAAATATGATCGACAGTTGAATGGTCTTTATGAAAACCAGCTTGTTCTACACATATTTTGCCGTTATCTTCTACCCAGTTTTGGAGGCGATTCGTCAGTACTGATGAAAATAGTTTGCTGATGACACTTAGCGGGGAAATACCTCTGTAGTTATGGGGGTCTAATGAGTTGCCACCTTTGTATATCGGGACAATGATCGAGCGGCTCCATTCTTCTGGGAACACTCGTGAATCATAGATTACATTAAATAGTTTGGTGAAGAACGGAAATCAGCTGATTTCGACCTAGCTTGATGAGTTCGCTTGGAATCTCGTCAAGACCTGGTGATCTGCCATGACTAAGTTTAGTCACAGCATGATCTACTTCATGAATAGTGATTGTGGCATCGAATTCATCATCATGTACGTCAGCAACAGTTTCATCAGCAGCAGGGAGATTTGTCGAGGGAACCAGATATTGATTAAACAGATTTTCAAAATGCAATTTCCAGGTTTCTATCTTTATATCTGGTGTTTTTGGTCTTTTCCAAGTTTTCTTACGGATGACATGCCAAAATTTATCAGAGTTTTAAAGATTTTTCATTAGGTAATTACTCAGCTCTTTTTCGTAGTCTTTTTTCTTCTGGCGGATCAAGTGTTTGTAGATATTCCTGCACTGATCTTTATCTGTTAGAACCAACGTTCTTTTGTAAGCAATAAGCGCTTTCTTAGCCATTAATTTTGCTACCTTGCAACCCTTGTCATACCATTCTGCCTGCCTTTGATATGTATGGTCATATGTCAGGAATGTGCGCTGCATGCAATCAGCAGCTTGCCCTAGAGCGGCCGTCAGTAATCTCACCGATGAGTTCACGCATGTATTTAAACTGGCATCGGCACGATTAAGCAAGGCATTGAACTCGTCGGACTGCATGTTTTTGATAACCTCTTTCTCATTGTCCATTTCCCATATTATTCTTGTTATCTTCGTTAACCTCTTCATTGGTGTCCCTTGAGTAATTTCAGGGCCTACTTTGATTTCAAGCGGCATATGACTGGATTCAATTCTGACTCCTATCGTTACAGTAATATCAATTTGAGAATGCGTATTCATAACCAGACAATAATCGACAACACTACATAAATCTATCAGAATCTCTCCAAACCGATTAGAAATTTTATCTTGTGAATTTCGATAAGCACCACTATTTGGACAGTAGCAGATATCGTGTCCCTGACTATTCTGGTAATCATCATCCCTGTGTAAATTCCATTGATTAGTTCTTGCATTCAGGTCACCTCTTATTATGATATTTGCATTAGAATACGTTTCTTGAATATCAAGCAACAACAAATTGCATTTGATTTCCTTATCTCTGTAGTAATGCGAATCTACTGGTGGGATATAGACAGAAACCAAGATTAAATCCCCTTGTATAATGTTACCGAATCAAAGAACGGTCTTGTTATCATAAATACAAGGCAACTGGTGAACATAATTCGACAATGTCTTTTTAACAAGTGTAATCACTCCACCAGATCGTCTTCCCTGATAAGACAGCTTGACTGCCGGTGAATGAAACACAAGATAGTTTCTGAAATAAACATCGAAATCAAAGTTCGGAGATGTGAACGTTTCAACAAAGGAGCAGACGTCGAAGAAAAAAATGTATGGTATGAAAACGGGTTCACCCAGCTTTGAAGAAAGTCCTTCTACGTTCCAGGAAAGAATGGTCACCATTGTTGACTTCAAGAGGGAAAACAAAGTACCTTCATAACTGTCTGGTTGTATACAGTCTAGGTTCACAGGCTGTCTGTCTTGGTATGAGGTAGGGCGTCGGCTTGACCGTCAGGCCTGTGAGGAGGGGAAGGGTGCAGGTCCCTGCTGCCTCTCTGCCTCAGAGTTGCGCAGTCTTCCCCTCCACACGTTCTGCTGACTGTCACACCTCGCAGATGCACCGCCTTTTCACCTGCTTGGGGCCGGAGGCCTGTCCAGTTCAGTTCGCGCGTCAGCAAACATTGCCTATTCTTCTAGGTCCTCTTCTTCATCGTCCCTCATCAGCGCCGTATCCGTCTGACTGACGCTCTCCTGCCTGCTGTCTGTGACGATCCAGCCGTGCGTTCAAGACGATCTACCGGTAGCCTACCGGTAGCCGAGCAACCAATGTGCACTCTTGAACGACTCGTTATGACCGAACGGTAGCCAAGATGGCTTGAGCGATGCCTTCTCATTGTCGCGGATTGCGCTTCTCAACTAAATGAGTAAACCAGCAGCTGCAGACTACTCGTTCCTTGTGGAAGCTGATGAAATACGTTAAGCTGTAGCTGTGCATGAATGCTCGTCATCGCTCGAATAGAAATGTATGTCAAAACGACAGTGCTAACTTGGTGTAAACAAGATATTTCGATGCTCACTTCAAGGGAGATTACACAACAAACAAAGGGCTAATGTAAGATATAAGAGTTGCTTTCCTTAAAATTGTTTCGCTATCTGTCTTGGAAATGTTTGCTCACATCTTGCCCGATAATAATTTCAGAGCAGTTATTCTTCTAAAAAAGAAAAGTACAATATCAGCCTAACTTCTTGTAACGTCTCGCATAGGCTGGGTAATAATCACAGGTCGAAATGCGTGCCATAGCGAATATTTGTGATGACGACTTTCTTCCTTTCCCCGAAGGCAGCCATTTTAGTTATACAGGCGCAACAGCGTTCCGGCGCGGTACGTACCGGTCGATACCCGGGGGCACCATTTGGTCGAGCGAAAGCTGTTTGGGGCATTCGCCGATACCCTGTTCGGGCTATTAAGTTAGGCCTTTAGGCCGGCAACTTGACTTTGCATGTGCAAGAATTTCCATAGAAACGATATAGTTTCCAGTATAATCACGTTTGAGCAAGCTCAAAACATTCTTTGCGACTTGCAAGGGCAGTACGTGTTTCACGTGGGAATGGCATTGTTGCCAGAAATATGTTCACAAAATTTAATGAGGAGGCCTTTGGAATTCAAACTTTGAATCAAAGTAATCATGTAGCGCATACAGAGCTAAAAGTCGGACCAATCAGAAGCGCCCTAGTTATGCATGTACAGCAATTTTCTCCAACATAGTGGTTTATTGCAGTCTTTATTCAAATAGTTGTAACTTTCAGAATTTTACAGATACAAACATTATTCTTTTGGTAGCCTACTACTGGAAAGCTTAAACTCTCAGCTTTAAAATTATACCAATGACCTTAAAAAAGTTATAACAAGAAGGGCAACGCCCATGCGACTCACATGCTTGACCTTGACCTTTATATGACCTTGACCTTCAGGTGACCTTCAAGATCAAGATCAAACAACTAAACCTACCAATGACATCATACACTAAGAAATGCTTTACTTTTTTCCTTCCAAAATACATGTGACCTTGACCCAAGGTCAAGGTCATCCAAGGTCATGCAACACAAAGCTGTTAATTCAAGACATAGGAAGCACAATGGTGCTTATTGGCACTTTCTACCATGAGATATGGTCACTTTTAGTGGTTCACTACCCCATTTTGGTCAACTTTCATAAGGGTCAAAGTGACCTTGACCTTGATGATATGTGACCAAATGTGTCTCATGATGAAAGTATAACATGTGCCCCACATAATTATTAAGTTTGAAACAGTTATCTTCCATAGTTCAGGGTCAAGGTCACTTCAAAATATGTATACAATCCAACTTTGAAGAGCTCCTGTGACCTTGACCTTGAAGCAAGGTCAACCAAACTGGTATCAAAAGATAGGGCTTACTTTGTCCTATATACCATATATAGGTCAGGTATCCAATCTCAAAACTTCAGAGAAAATTGAGAAAATGTGAAAAATGGCTGTTTTTTAGACAACATTTATGGCCCCTGCGACCTTGACCTTGAAGCAAGGACAAGTCACTATGTATGTTTTTTGAGGCCTTGTCATCATACACCATCATGCCACATTTGGTATTGATAGACTTAATAGTCTCTGAGAAAAATCCAACGTTAAAGTTTTCGGACGCCCGGACGCCCGGACGCCCGGCCGCTTCGCATGTGAGTCAAAAAACCGACTACTTATGTCTCTCTCTCTCTCTCTCTCTCTTTCTCTCTCTCTCTCTCTCTCTCTCTCTCTCTCTCTCTCTCTCTCTCTCTCTCTCTCTCTCTCTCTCTCTCTCTCTCTCTCTCTCTCTCTCTCTCTCTCTCCCCGGCCTGGCTTACAAGACTTCTGAAAGTCTTGATTTATCTCCCCTACCCCGCGTTTTGTGACTCGTTCGAGATGTTTATAGCACTATGTGTAATGGGGCGGTAGCCTAAACAAATAAATTTTTCATCCGTTCTCTCTCTCTCTCTCTCTCTCTCTCTCTCTCTCTCTCTCTCTCTCTCTCTCTCTCTCTCTCTCTCTCTCTCTCTCTCACACACACACACACACACACACACACACACACACACGCACACACGCACTCGCATACACCAGTACGAACACAAAATACAAGTGATGGCGAGTTCATCAATGGCTCTGTATGGCAGTCTGCCTTTTTTCGACAAAGACATCGATGGCGCTAACGGTGAGACCACATGCCCAACTGAGATCCCCCAAACCAGCACTGTACAATGAAGGCAAACAACACGTACAGCTGTGTGGCCGAGTGGTTAGCGCAGCGACGGCCGGTGGGTACGGTACGGCGCTTGAAGCTGCGCGGTTCCCAGAGTTGCATCCTTGACGGCTTGAGCAAGATGCTTTAACTCGCATTGCTTCTCCCCACCCAGGAGTAAAAACACCAGGGAATACGCGCCAAAATAATCACTACAGTTGATTGTGGGCCAGAAAACGGAAGAATAAAAATATTCACACTGCAGTGCGCCAATTTAGCATAAATCGTTTGTTGTCAAGCTAGGGCACGCAAACGTTTATCCACGAAGCATAGCTTAGGTCTCTATTTGCTGCTCTCCATGAGGTTTTTCAGCAGCGTTTTTCAGGACATGCCCTTTCAATCCTATTTCGTAGGTTACGTATCTTCGTAGGTGCTCAGGGGCCTGTTCAAGAGGCCTACCGGTACGTACCGGTAGCCTCTTGAACGACTTGTTACGGCTACCGGTACGTACCGGTACGTACCGCACCGGAGAGCCGTTGCGCCCGCTGCGCCGTGTATAGCCAAAATGGCTGCCTTCGGGGAAAGGAAGAAAGTCATCATCACAAATATGCGCTGTGCCACGCATTTCGACCTGTGATTATTACCCAGCCATTGCGAGACGTTACAAGCCGTGTGTTCAAGACGACCTACCGGTAGCCTACCTACCGGTGTGCCTTCTTGAACGACTCGTTATGACCCAACGGTAGCCAAGATGGCTTCCGCGATGCCTTCTCATCGCCGCGGATTGCGCTTCTCAACCAAATGAGTAAACCAGCAGCTGCAGACTGCTCGTTCCTTGTGGAAGCTGATGAAATACGTTAAGCTGTAGCTGTGCATGAATGCTCGACATCGCTCGAATAGAAATTTATGTCAAAACGACAGTGCTGACTTGGTGTAAGCAAGAATAGTTCGATGCACTCTTCAAGGGAGGTAACACCACAAACCAAGGGCTAAATGTAATAAATAAGAGTTGCTTCCCTTGAAATTGTTTTGCTCTGTCGTTGAAATGTTTGCTCACATCTTGCCCGGTAATTATTTCAGAGCAGTTATTCTTTTAAAAAAGAAAAGTACAATATCAGCCTACCTTCTTGTAACGTCTCGCATAGGCTGGGTAATAATCACAGGTCGAAATGCGTGCCACAGCGCATATTTGTGATGATGACTTTCTTCCTTTCCCCGAAGGCAGCCATTTTGGCAATGCACGGCACAGCGGGCGCAACGGCTCTCCGGCACGGTACGTACCGGTACGTACCGGTAGGCCTCTTGAACACGCCTATGGTGTCTTGAACACGCCCAAGAAGTTAGGCTGATATTGTACGTACTTTTCTTTTTTAAAAGAATATCTGCTCTGAAATAATTACTGGGCAAGATGTTAGAAAACATTTCCAAGGCAGATAGCGAAAATTTTTTCAGGGAAGCAACTCTTATATCTGACATTAGCCCTTTGTTTGTTGTGTAACCTCCCTTGAAGTGAACATCGAAATATTCTTGCTTACACCAAGTTAGCACTGTCGTTTTGACATAAATTTCTATTCGAGCGATGCCGAGCATTCATGCACAGCTACAGCTTAACGTATTTCATCAGTTCCACAAGGAACGAGCAGTCTGCAGCTGCTGGTTTACTCATTTGGTTGAGAAGCGCAATCCGCGGCGATGAGAAGGCATCTTGGAAGCCATCTTGGCTACCGTTGGGTCATAACGAGTCGTTCAAGAGGGCACACCGGTTGCTCGGCTACCGGTAGGTCGTCTTGAACGCACGGCTGGACGTTACGCTGCATGGAGTTTTCCTGCCCTTCATTTTCCACTAACATCTCACGTTGGAGGAAGATGTTTTTCGACCTATGATTGTCTAGTCTGGCATGAGGCCCGCCCATTAAGGCGGTTTCATGATGAGTACTACTACTACTACATGTATACTGCAAATTTTAGCTTTCTTGGTCTCCTCAAGATGTCTGTGTTTGAGACTTGGTCAGTCTTATGGCGCTGTGGAGACATCAGAGGCAGAATTGTTCAAGCTGCCCAGTGTTTTGTAGATGGTCAATGCCTCATGACAATGCAGCATGAATGTGATGCAGCTCTGCAAATATGTTAGTCCCAAACTACATGTTCACCCAATGGTGCTAACTGGGTCAATAAAAACCTGGAGCATGACACAAACCATGTGCATTCATTTCTTGATGCCTTATTGTGTTGTACGTTCATTTCTTGATGCCTCATGTGTTGTGCATTTATATCTTGATGCCTCATGTGTTGTGCATTCATTTCTTGATGCCTCATGTGTTGTGCATTCATTTCTTGATGCCTCATGTGTTGTGCATTTATATCTTGATGCCTCATGTGTTGTGCATTTATATCTTGATGCCTCATGTGTTGTGCATTCATTTCTTGATGCCTCATGTGTTGTGCATTCATTTCTTGATGCCTCATGTGTTGTGCATTCATTTCTTGATGCCTCATGTGTTGTGCATTTATATCTTGATGCCTCATGTGTTGTGCATTCATTTCTTGATGCCTCATGTGTTGTGCATTTATATCTTGATGCCTCATGTGTTGTGCTTTCATTTCTTGATGCCTCATGTGTTGTGCTTTTAATTCTTGACGTTTAATGTGTTGTGCATCCGTTTCTTGATGTCTCATGTGTTGTGCTTTTAATTCTTGACGTTTAATGTGTTGTGCATCCGTTTCTTGATGTCTCATGTGTTGTGCTTTTAATTCTTGACGTTTTATGTGTTGTGCATCCGTTTCTTGATGTCTCGTGTTGTGCTTTTAATTCTTGATGTTTCATGTGTTGTGCTTTTAATTCTTGACGTTTAATGTGTTGTGCATCCGTTTCTTGATGCCTCATGTGTTGTGCATTTATATCTTGATGCCTCATGTGTTGTGCATCCGTTTCTTGATGTCTCATGTGTTGTGCTTTCATTTCTTGATGCCTCATGTGTTGTGCATTTATATCTTGATGCCTCATGTGTTGTGCATTTATATCTTGATGCCTCATGTGTTGTGCATTTATATCTTGATGCCTCATGTGTTGTGCATTCATTTCTTGATGCCTCATGTGTTGTGCATTTATATCTTGATGCCTCATGTGTTGTGCATTTATATCTTGATGCCTCATGTGTTGTGCATTTATATCTTGATGCCTCATGTGTTGTGCTTTCATTTCTTGATGCCTCATGTGTTGTGCATTTATATCTTGTTGCCTCATGTGTTGTGCATTTATATCTTGATGCCTCATGTGTTGTGCATTCATTTCTTGATGCCTCATGTGTTGTGCATTTATATCTTGATGCCTCATGTGTTGTGCATTTATATCTTGATGCCTCATGTGTTGTGCATTCATTTCTTGATGCCTCATGTGTTGTGCTTTCATTTCTTGATGCCTCATGTGTTGTGCATTTATATCTTGATGCCTCATGTGTTGTGTATTCATTTCTTGATGCCTCATGTGTTGTGCTTTTAATTCTTGACGTTTAATGTGTTGTGCATCCGTTTCTTGATGTTTCATGTGTTGTGCTTTTAATTCTTGACGTTTAATGTGTTGTGCATCCGTTTCTTGATGTCTCATGTGTTGTGCTTTTAATTCTTGACGTTTTATGTGTTGTGCATCCGTTTCTTGATGTCTCATGTGTTGTGCTTTTAATTCTTGACGTTTAATGTGTTGTGCATCCGTTTCTTGATGTCTCATGTGTTGTGGCTTTAATTCTTGACGTTTAATGTGTTGTGCATCCGTTTCTTGATGTCTCATGTGTTGTGCTTTTAATTCTTGGCGTTTTATGTGTTGTGCATCCAATTCTTGATGCCTCAAGTTTTGTGCATCCATTTCTTGATGCCTCTACACAGCTGATCACAGGCTGAGGGGATTGTCTGACCATGTGAAGACATAGATGACACCAGACATCATGAATGCCCTGTCTTGTCATTTGTTTTTAGGAGAAAGAGCTATTTCTTTTCATTCCACTCCTCCTTCAGCTGTGAAAAGTTTATGCTTTTTTAATGCAATAAAATCTTCCCTGTAAGTATAAATGTGACCAGCCATGACAAAACCAGTGCTAAGTCGCGCGGCCCTATTTTGCGCTAAGTCTGAGAAAAGGCAGGAAGGGTCAATCTGGGTGATTTTCACTTTTTGATAAAAATAGATTCTACATGGTTCAAACTATCATGCCAGTAAAGGAAACATGTTGAAGAATGATATTTTGATGGTAAAATAAAGACTTTTGTGTTATGTATTGTTTCAAAAGCTCCATGTAATTAGCGTTAATTGCCTCATTTTAGCCGCAATAAACACACCTAAACCCTTGCAGAACCCCTTCATGTTATATACCATTAGAAAGGCCGCTCTCTCGGCGTTCCTGCTCTGTGAATGTCGAAGAAAAATAAGGTCAGCTATTTTTGGAAACGTAGTTTGAAATACCGTTGCTAAGGTGTTTAATGTCTGAAGAGGGTAAATCTTCTGAGACCGTTTTTTCAAAATGACCGCTGCTTCAGTACTCAACTTGAAATGCCTGTAACTCATATTCTAATTAATTCACACTGTTCATTCTTATATCAAAACAAACAGAAATGAATGCAGAATTCAAAAATATTAAAACCCTATTTTGTCCAAAAATCGACTTAGCACTGGTTTTGTCGTGGCTGGTCACAAATGTCATTTTCCAGTTCCTTACATTTTTCTCTCCTGAGCAAGCTACAAATTATTTGACATCTCAAATTTTGGTCAGAAGTTCACTTCACTTTTCCATTAGTTCAGCAAACAAATATTATGATGAAACAACTCATCTTGAAAAGGCTCAAAACTCAATCCATCTGAGAGCTTTCTTCTTTATTCTTCCTTGTTTGAAAAGATACTTGATATATCAGGTCATGGATCATTTTACAGTGTCAATAAACACAGAGCATCTCTTGACAAGATAGGTAACAAGGTCCAACTGATTTGACAAAGATGGCAAATACATCTTCTCCACAGTTCTATTGCTCCAAAGATTTAGCACCAATGAAGCCACAGAGACGGTAAAACTAAAACTACACAGCACCAAAGAGTGTCCTGATAGGATTGATATCACATAGTACCATGATTGACAGGACAAATATCTTATTTAAAAAACTTGTAGGCATACTATAGGTGTCTTTGTTACATCTGCTGTGTAAAGGGCAGCAATGCTATTTTCTAGTCACATCCCAAAAGAATGTTGAAAAACAGATATTAAACTCCCTTCATTTACAATATACATAAACCAGTGTCTCTTCTGTTGCAAATTTAATAAGATTCATGCAAAGCATAATAAAAGAGTCCAATATTTATCATATTACTCTGAACATGTATTTCCTCAATCACACTTAAAGAAAATATATTTACTGTACTGAGCAGATGGTTCTTGATCAGTTGCTAACACAGAGCTTAAAACATCTTTGTTATCACAAGGATATTCTTTTGTTTCCAATAATACTGCATGTAGTATGATCAAAAATCACCCGCCATATTACATGATGAATGCCTTCTCTCTCTCTCTCTCTCTCTCTCTCTCTCTCTCTCTCTCTCTCTCTCTCTCTCTCTCTCTCTCTCTCTCTCTCTCTCTCTCCCTCTCTCTCTCTCTCTCATTTTGTTTTTCTGAATGAAGGAAGTCTTTGTTTCTTATATATTTTCAGGTTGAACTTGATGACCAGCTGACAAGAAGGCATGAGACAGCACAATGAATACATCCAGCAAACTTTCTATATCAGTCAATCTGCATACACGTCCACTGGCAGTCTGCGATGGCCTTGGCAAGACACTGAAGTCATCTCTTGAATTCCCAGCAGTGTGGTCCCTCACTTGCCATGGCTGGCAGAGGTTCCAGGGGGGGGAGGGGGAGGACACGTGTACATCTACATGCACAGGCTAAAATTAAATGAAACGGAAAATAATCACTACGTAAAAAGAAAGCTTCATGAATGTATAATAAGAGGGTAACAAAGAAAACAATATTAGCAGGCTCTGATTGTTACACCCATTTAACCTGCTACACTGGAGTATGGAAAAAGACGACCAAGTGTTTGGAGAGTGAAATGATAGAAAAGAGAGGGAGAGTATGTCTGCGCAAAGATGTCAGGAGTTCAGAAAAGAAAGATGATGGTGTTTGCCCACTATACCTGTGCAACAATATGCAAGATGTACAAAATAATTTTGTAAGGAGTTTGGAGAATCATGGCCAAGTGAATGGAGAGTGAAATGATAGAAGAGAGGCTATCCCTTCCTCTCTCTCTCCCCTCCTCCTTCGCCTGCCCCCACCCCTTCCCCCCTCCTCCTCCTCCCCTTTGTCCCTCCCTACCTCCTCTTCTCCACATCTTTACCCCTCCATATGAAACAATCAGAACTATCATTGTTCTGTTTGCAGGTCACTGAAGGGGTTCCCTTCCATGCCTGATCAGTGACCCCTTGACCCCTTCATGGTCAAGGCATAGGTGTCCTGAGGTCTAGGCATCCTGTATAAGGACATGGGTTTCTGGGCTCAGAGGCCAATAGCACAGCCTGGACAGGAGGTTTCTGTGTTGATGGAGATAGATGGGTATGGCCCTCTCTCACTCCTTCACTGCAAGAATTCTCATCACTACCACACAAGATGGCCACTCAAAAGACAAAAGCTGCTGGAAAGCACAGGCCAACACTGGCCTGATGCTGGCCTGTGCTTAGGAACCTGCCCCAAAAATACATGTAGTGTCAATATCACACAGGTGGGTGGTCTAGGACCTTCCTTGTGGCACCTTGAGTATGTGTGCCAAAGTTCTTTGCAGTAGCTTGTCTAGGATGGGAATGCATAGTGACCATACACACATGCACACACACACACACACACACACACACACACACAACTCTGCAGAAAGCAGACACGAAGTGCAGCATGTGTACTCATTACAGTGTATGTGCATGCTTACCAGGCTGGGTTGCGGTTGGCTATATAGTTCTGCAGAGTGTCCCATTTTCCCAAGAGTTTGTCATCATAGGTCATCAGGTACTTCTTCCTCAGAAGCTGTGAACAGACACAAGCTTGATTAAAGACGAACTCATGGATTTGATGACCCATCAGTTGTGTAGACAATGCAAGGCCACTGATCATGAAAATTACTTTGCCTTGGGCAAACAAAGGCTGTTGTTATTTGTTGACTCCAGCCAAAAACCAAGGCTACAGCAAAATGTTGTTATGTTGTACTGTTATGTGGGTTATTATCTTCAGCCGTGGTAAGCTCCTAACATAACAACTGGCATTCTTTGGAGACAGAGATTAAATCCCCTGAAGACGGAGTGTGGCTGCCTATATGGCGGGGTGTTCAAAAACAGTCACACACGCAATCATCTCACCCACTTGGGTGATCCTGGGAGTGTTTAGCCCAGGTACGCAACAACAACAACAATGAAAATTACTGAAACTGGTTACAGTAACACCAAGTCAAGTCTCAATGTTCTTCATGCTTTGCCTCTCACAAATTGTATGGGGAAATGCAGGGAGTCTTTTCTTACCCCCAATGCACAGGGGGACACATGCAAACAAGGCAGAAGTTTATGTTAGGTCTAGAGTAGGGGATATTATTTTCATTCCTACATGGAGTGGTGACTGATTCTTTCTGGACCATAAATTATTCTCTCAGACAAGGTGCTCCACATGCCTTGATTGATTTGGCCATCTGTCTGGCTGATTTGAATGTTAAGGTGATGGTCATTAACCAGGCCACATGTGCGTATATATATATATATGTGTGTGTGTGTGTGTGTGTGTGTGTGTGTGTGCTTGTGTATGTGTTTTGTTTGTGTGTGCTTGTGTGTGTGTGTTTGTGTGTGCATGAGTGCATTTGTGTGTGGCTGTGTGTGTGGCTGTGTGTGTGGCTGTGTGTGTGTGTGTGGTGTTTGTGTGTGTGGTGTTTGTGTGTGTGGTGTTTGTGTGTGTGGTGTTTGTATGTGTGGTGTTTGTGTGTGTGGTGTTTGTGTGTGTGGCTGTGTGTGTGGCTGTGTGTGTGGCTGTGTGTGTGGCTGTGTGTGTGTGTGTGTGTGTGTGTGTGTGTGTGTGTGTGGCTGTGTGTGTGTGGCTGTGTGTGTGTGTGTGTGTGTGTGTGTGGCTGTGTGTGTGTGTGTGTGTGGTGTTTGTGTGGTGTTTGTGTGTGTGTGTGTGTGTGTGTGGCTGTGTGTGTGTGTGTGTGTGTGTGTTTGTGTGTGTGGCTGTGTGTGTGTGTGTGTGGTGTTTGTGTGTTTGTGTGTGTGTGTGTGTGTGTGTGTGTGTGTGGCTGTGTGTGTGTGGCTGTGTGTGTGTGTGTGTGGCTGTGTGTGTGTGTGTGTGTGTGTGGTGTTTGTGTGTTTGTGAGAGATTGATTGATTGATTGGATGAGGCTTTACAGCCTATCAACCTTGAAAGGCTACTTAAGATCTAGCTTGGATATTAAAAGAAAAGTTTAAAATAAATTAAAAACAAGTTAGATTTTCTCTGTGTGTGTGTGTGTGTGTGTGAGAGAGAGAGAGAGAGAGAGAGAGAGAGAGATTTTTTGCCGTAACCTACTCAAAAAGAGTTGAGGGGGATTCACTAAGAGATCATGTTTTTGGTCTCCGACTGAGGTAATTAAAAACTGTCTCATTGTCCCATGAAGGGTATCTGCTGTGTATTAGGCACTACTGTTTTCCCACATAAACCATGCTGCCAGAGTGGAGGTATGGGAATGCTAGTTGAGCCATCCTGAGAGAGCTGCTTACCTTGACATGGACCAGTCGGCCACTGATGTTGTAGACCTGATTGTCCAGCTTCTCAATGTGCAGGCCCTTGCCCATGGTCTGCACCACCTGATTCACCTGCATTGGCAGTAACAACATGGCACTCAGCAATTGTCTTTCAACCCCACACACTTGTGCTGCATCATCATCATTGTCGTCGTCATCATCATCACTTGCATTGGCAGTAACAACATGGCATTCAGCAATTGTCTTTCAACCCCACACACTTGTGCTGCATCATCATCATTGTCGTCATCGTCGTCATCATCATCACCTGCATTGGCAGTAACAACATGGCACTCAGCAATTGTCTTTCAACCCCACACACTTGTGCTGCATCATCATCATTGTCGTCGTCATCATCATCACTTGCATTGACAACATGGGATTCAGCAGTTGCCATCCTAGCCTGCAAACCATCATCACCACCACCACCACCACCACTACCATCGATGAAAGAAAGCACAAATAACGTATCTGTTGACACAACCTGCATTGCAATCTCAAGTACATGTGCCAAGAATAGTGCACAGGTTCTTGTTACTCCCTTTTTTTATGACCCCTGCTCCTGTGTTGGGAACAGCAAGGACTGGCTTTGTCACTCACCACGGGGTCCACGTCCCACTTGCTCAGGTCCACCTGGAAAGGGTTGGTTTCCCGGTAGAACTTGAGAGGGCCAAAGAAATTGCGGGAGTCCACATCAGTCATGCGGTAGTTGATCTGTTCCTCTAAGCGGGTCAGCTCGCAGGATGGCAGACCATGGCGCCTAGCAATCTTGGACACCTCCAGCAAGGTCAGCAGTATCTTCCTTTCACTGACGTGATCCTCTGCAAGGGTGTAAGCATTAAGCTTAAGAATGTATGTAAATATAAACAGGATTGTTTATTTATTTTTCAGGAGGTATGAAGATTCATCTACATATTACTGCAGGATTTAGTTAATGAGATGAAAAGTTGATGAAATGACCCTTACTGAAGTGCGACATGTGCCTGGAGCCAAGCAGTGCCCCCATCTTCATCAACTCACCAATATCTGAGCAGTCACAGATGATGTCTCTATTAATGCCGTACACTCGACACCAATTCAGGAAGTGGTTGATATTTTCTCGGGCATACCAGGTACCTCGTTGAGTGCGGGTGTACATGGGAATGATCACCTTCTTCATACCCTAAAGAAAGAAATTTCAGTAAAAGGTGTTTGGAGATATTTTGAAAATTCACTTATGGTACATAAATCTTCCTAGTGTTAGGTGCCAATGTTCCTTGCCAACTGTCATGAAAAATTCATGCACAAATGACTCGCTCAAGTTGCTAGAAATCAGAATTGAAAATGTAAGTTCAGCTGGGTATTTCCCTAGAGAAAAAGTGGTAAGTTATGAATATTTTCAATGCAATATTCAAGAACATTGTTATGAATACAACAGGATACATGAAAATATGAACTGCTGCAAAATAGGTGGTAGATCAAAAGATTTTTTAATCATATGACATCAATACATTTGTGTCCAACTTTGAACACAGTATGTCATGCTACGTCACAAAATCCAAGTCACACAACTTTCTCCTCTCGTTCATGCTGAAAGTGAGCTCACAAATTTGCTTCAAATACAAAGTATTAACAAGAAGGGCAAAGCCCATACGACTCACATGATTGACCTTGACCTTTACATGACCTTGACCTTCAGGTGCCCCTCAAGGTCAAGGTCGAACAACTAAACCTAGCAATGACATCATACACTAAGAAATGCTTTACACATTTTTCCTACCAAAATACATGTGACCTTGACCCAAGGTCAAGGTCATCCAAGGTCATGCAACACAAAGCTGTTCATTCAAGGCATAGGAAGCACAATGGTGCTTATTGGCACTTTCTACCATGAGATATAGTCACTTTTAGTGGTTCACTACCCCATTTTGGTCACATTTCATAAGGGTCAAAGTGACCTTGACCTTGATGATATGTGACCAAATGTGTCTCATGATGAAAGTATAACATGTGTACTACAATGTTATGAAGTTTGGAACAGTTATCTTCCATAGTTCAGGGGCAAGGTCGCTTCAAAATATGTATACAATCCAACTTTGAAGAGCTCCTGTGACCTTGACCTTGAAGCAAGGTCAACCAAACTGGTATCAAAAGATAGGGATTACTTTGCCCTATATACCATATATAGGTCAGGTATCCAATCTAAAAACCTTGAGAAAATGTGAAAAATGACTGTTTTTTAGACAACATTTATGGCCCCTGCGACCTTGACCTTGAAGCAAGGTCAAGTCACTGTGTATGTTTTTTGAGGCCTTGTCATCATACACCATTATGCCACATTTGGTATTGATAGACTTAATAGTCTATGAGAAAAATCCTACGTTAAAGTTTTCAGACGCCCAGACGGACGAAACGGGTGAGTACATACTACGTAGACTCACTTTTGCTTCGCATGTGAGTCAAAAAACCGCACCAAAAAACACCTTCAAACAAGGCATGCAGTCTGAACATACTTTCATTGCTGTTTTGTGTCTATAAAAAAACTTAGACAAAAAGAAAAAGAATGGTTGTGGTTACGCTGACATAGCAAAAATTAACAAGAAGGGCAAAGCCCATACGACTCACATGCTTGACCTTGACCTTTACATGACCTTGACCTTCAGGTGACCTTCAAGGTAAAGGCCAATCAACTACACCTAGCAATGACACCATACACTAAACTAAGAAATGCTTTACACATTTATTATACCAAAATACATGTGACCTTGACCCAAGGTCAAGGTCATCCAAGGTCATGCAACACAAAGCTGTTTTTTCAAGACATAGGAAGCACAATGGTGCTTATTGGCACTTTCTACCATGAGATATGGTCACTTTTAGTGGTTCACTACCCCATTTTGGTCACATTTCATAAGGGTCAAAGTGACCTTGACCTTGATGATATGTGACCAAATGTGTCTCTTGATGAAAGTTTAACATGTGCCCCACATAATTATTAAGTTTGAAATATTTATCTTCCATAGTTCAGGGTCAAGGTCACTTCAAAATATGTATACAATCCAACTTTGAAGAGCTCCTGTGACCTTGACCTTGAAGCAAGGTATGTCAAATTGGTGTCAAAAGATAGGGCTTACTTTGCCCTATATACCATGTATAGGTGAGGTATCCAATCTCAAAAACTTCAGAGAAAATTGAGAAAATGTGAAAAATGGCTGTTTTTAGACAACATTTATGGCCCCTGCGACCTTGACCTTGAAGCAAGGACAAGTCACTATGTATGTTTTTTGAGGGCTTGTCATCATACACCATCATGCCACATTTGGTGTTGATAGACTTAATAGTCTCCGAGAAAATTCCAATGCTAAAGTTTTCGTACGCCCGGATGCCCGGACGGACGAAACGGGTGAGTACATAGACTCACTTTTGCTTCGCATATGAGTCAAACAAAAAGGGTTGGTAGGTTGGTCTGAACTTTCTTTTAAACTGTTTTTGTATACTAAAAGAGGCCAGTCGGAACACAAATCACACTTCTCTTTCTCTGGAAAAAATGGATCTTTTACTTAAATAGTGGATTCCTCAAGTGCTCATAGGGCAGGGAAGATGGACGCAATAAAATTTAGGGTTGGCAGAAAAAAACACCAGGGTCAGTCCCGTTACCATAACCACAACTTTTTTTTTTTGGGGGGGGGCCTTAGCACTTTTCATTTAATTCTGAACTCCCCTCATCTAAAGAAACAAGATATAAGTGCATCAAGCTGACTGACAAAATACTGTATCTAGTCAAATAATTGTGATTACAAAAAGTACTGGTAACAACCTTTTTCTTTTTCTCCCTTTACAAATTTGTTAGTTTATTCATTTGTTTGTTTGCATGTTTGTTTACACATAGTTATGATAGTAAGCACTAATGGCAGTGGAACATTTGACATGGGAGATAATAAGTAATGCAGACTTACCTCCCTTGGCATCTCACACGGGTGCAGTGTTTGGGCCTTTCGCTCGATTTCCTGGAAGATCTGACACAGGATGATGCCATTGTCGATGTGGTCCAGGAAGTTCTTGGAGCATACATTGGAATCTGTGGTCAAAGAATCTCTCTTTTATTTGCGAAGGTCAAAGGTTCAGAGGGTCTCTTTTCTGCAGTCTCCTATTATCCAGAGCAGCTCATTGTTGTCAGTCACTAGCAGTTCTACTGGATCATATGGCACCATGGAAGAAGCATGATAGACATGGTAAACTGCCCAACCAGATTTGCAACCCCTTGCTTTTGCCTATCTTACACTAGAATTGAAGAAGGACAGTTCTCTTAATTTAAAAGAAAAAGTGAAGATTGAATGTCAGGCACATATAGGCACTTAGGTATGTTCTTCAAGAAAGGAGGAGGAGGAGGAGGAGGAGGAGGAGGAGGAGGAGGAGGAGGAGGAGGAGGAGGAGGAGGAGGAGAAGGAGGAGGAGGAGGAGGAGAAGGAGGAGGAGAGGAGGAGGAGGAGGAGAAGGAGAGGAGGAGGAGGAGAAGGAGGAGGAGAAGGAGGAGGAGGAGGAGGAGGAGGAGGAGGAGGAGGAGTTGATGATGATGATGATGATGATGATGAGTAGGAGGAGGAGGAGGAAGAGGAGGAGGAGGAGGAGAAACCAAATTGGTCTATCTGGGAGCGATGGGAAAAATCAGCTTAACCATGGCAACATACCCAGCCAGAGCTGCAGCCACTCGGTGATGTCATCACGGAAAGGCTGGAGGGCATTTGCCCGAATCTGGGCGATGGAGCTCTGCACCAGGCTCTGGGCCAGCTGTATGCCCTCCCCATACTTCATGTCTTCCATGGAGGCTTGCGACATGGCGGCCCTGCACTGGTCCTGTGCAGCAGCAGTAGTCATACAGCACAATACAATGCAGTCCAGTACAACACCAGCACATCTGCAGGATAAGCTCAATCATGTAGACAGCAGCAGCTAAAGCAGGAACAACATCAATGACCAATTACAGAGGTTCAATTGCAGAAGTGGTGGTATTGACATCAACAATGTGAAGTAAACAATAACAACTATAGTAGCTGTAGCAGGGATGAGAAAGCATTCAACATGAAAAACAATTGTGGGTGAGGCATGTCAAGGAATTATTTACATTGTCAAGACTGCAACAAGAAAACTTTACAACAGGCTATTATGTTAGTAACAACAGTCTAGAGACTTTCAGTGGAAGTGGAGTGGCAAAGGAGGAGTGGGTGAGAGATGGACAGTGTACCATAAAAAAGTAAACAGAATAACATGCAGGATCATCGGAGATGGAGCTGGAGAAGGGAAAAGTGTGATTGTGTGAGTGTGCATGTGTGTGTGTGTGTATGTGTGTGTGTGTGTATGTGTGTGTGTGTGTGTAAGTGTGTGTGTGAATATATGGGTGTGCCTGTATGTTGATCCTTGTGTGCTATTGTATGTGTGTAAACTTGTTTGTGCATGTATTGTATGCATATGTGGTATGTGTGCCTGCATGCATGCATGTATTTGCGTGTGCAGTGTTATTGTGTGTGTGTGTGTGTGTGTGTGTGTGTGTGTGTGTGTGTGTGTGAGAAGAAAGAGAGAGGGGTGGGGGGTGGGGGTTGTGAGGGGGATGGGTGCATATTGGGGTGGGGTGGGGGGAAGGGTGTTGTGAAAAGGGAAAGAGGGAGCTGAAGAAATTGAGGTATGGGAAAGAAGTGCTGGAGGTGAGATAGAGAGAAGACAAAGACAAAGAAGAGGAGGAAGGTAATGAGGACATCTCAAGGAAGATGGCAATAGAGGCCCAGGTGATGGCAAAGGAGGTCATTTACAAATTTTACAAAAAACATTGGGCCTAATCACACCACCTTTGGAAAACAAGAAGGGCAAAGCCCATACGACTCACATGCTTGACCTTGAACTTGACATGACCTTGACCTTTACGGACCTTGACCTTCAGGTGACCTTCAAGGTCAAGGTCAAACAACTAAACCTACCAATGACATCATACACTAAGAACTGCTTTACACATTTTTTCTACCAAAATACATGTGACCTTGACCCAAGGTCAAGGTCATCCAAGGTCATGCAACACAAAGCTGTTAATTCAAGACATAGGAAGCACAATGGTGCTTATTGGCACTTTCTACCATGAGGTATGGTCACTTTTAGTGGTTCACTACCCCATTTTAGTCACATTTCATAAGAGTCAAAGTGACCTTGACCTTGATGATATGTGACCAAATGTGTCTCATGATGAAAGTATAACATGTGTACTACAATGTTGTGAAATTTGGAAGAGTTATCTTCCATAGTTCAGGGTCAAGGTCACTTCAAAATATGTATACAATCAACTTTGAAGACCTCCTGTGACCTTGACCTTGAAGCAAGGTCAATCAAACTGGTTTCAAAAGATAGGAATTACTTTGCCCTATACACCATATATAGGTCAGGTATCCAATCTCAAAAACTTCTGAGAATATTGGGAAAATGTGAAAAATGGCTGTTTTTTAGACAACATTTACGGCCCCTGTGACCTTGACCTTGAAGCAAGGTCAAGTCACTATGTATGTTTTTTGACGCCTTGTCATCATACACCATCATGCCAAATTGGGTGTTGATAGACTTAATAGTCTCCGAGAAAAATCCAACGTTAAAGTTTTTCCCGGACGCCCGGACGGACGACACGGGTGAGTACATAGACTCACTTTTGCTTCGCATGTGAGTCAAAAAATGATGCTCAAATTATTCCCAAGCATTAAAAAATCTCAAATAACACTTCTTGACATTTCTGAGCAACAGTTTAGCCCGCTGTTTCCTTATTTCCCAAAATTACACGTTACAACTAATCAAGCAGAACAGGATTCTTCCAGGTTTTTCACAAAGCGTCTGATTATCAACATCCTTTAAATAAAACATTGGATGAAAAGATTCCTTGTTTGATACAACATGCAACCCTTAGAAAATAAAGGCGAACTTCTAAATATAAAAACAATGCGCTTTGTAACGTAGTTTGTTACTTTCCAGTGCAAGCCCATCATCTGAATGAAATAACGAATGCGCGCGCCTAACGACAGGGGATTTTGTGTTGGATTTCCGTAGGCATCTTTCAAATTTCTTAGTTGAAGGTGCAAAACTTCTAAAAAGTATCTCAAACACAAGTACTGAGAGGAGATCTCTTTAGCTAATCAAAAAACCTATTTACTCACTTCGTTGGTGCACAAAATTTCTCCGGGGCAACTGATGATGCCTCCGGGATGTAGTTGTCAGCAACACGTTTGTCCTCTTGCAGCGCAACGCTATTGGTTGATAGTTCTCAGCTTGTCCAATGAAAACCGTCGTTACAAGCCGCTTCGTTTGTTGATGTCGGCGAAGGCCAACTTTGGGCCAACACGAGGCTTCCCAGTTTGTGATGAAATGTCAGCTTCAGTATCGGACCTCTTATCACGGCAGGTAAGACGTCACAATGGGTTTTTAGACTGTCTGTTCACAATTCCAGTGGCATGGAGCAGTCACGATGGAGATAAGATTGTTTTTAAGTCATTGATAGATTTTAAGATTAGCTGCATGCCGATTACAAATACCGTGAAGTACCGTGCCTAATCAATATGACGAATAGTTGAGAAGTTTGTCCACGCTGTCGCTCGATCGGAACTTGCCAACGGGTCAGGACGTCGGATGGGAACCATTTTATGTTTTGATTTTTATCACCAGAAGCTAAAAGGGTGGACTTGACAGAGTAAGTGACAATGGAATTAGTAACTCGCTTCACATTCGCCAGATCTGTAAGATCTTGTTTACAATTCAACCTCTACACATTATAATCCTCTTAATTTATGTGTGCGTCAGAGCATGTCGTTGCTGAAGTCACTCCTGCACCTCGTGCCAGAGTTGGGAACTGTTAAGACCTAGAGGACGAGGACGAGGAAGTTCCAGACATTGAGGATGTTAATTGCTTTCTTGAGAATCGTCTATTTAAAGTTTTGATTAGCCAATGCTAAACTGACTAGGCACATGTGATTTACAACTCTCCCCCCCCCCCCCCCCCCCTCCTCCCCCCCCCCCCCCCCTCTCTCTCTCTCTCTCTCTCTCTCACACACACACACACACCCACCCACCCACCCACACACACACACACACACACACACACACACTCCCTCCCTGCCTCTGTCTTTCAGTGTCTGTGTGTATGTGTCTGTGTGTGAGAGTGTGTCTGTGTGTGTTTGTCTCTGTGTGTGTGTGTGTGTGTGTGCATGCGTGCGTGCCTGCCTGCCTGCCTGCCTGCCTGTCTGTCTGTGTGTCTGTGTGTCTGTCTGTGTGTCTGTGTGTCCGCCTGTGTGTCTGTGTGTGTGTGTGTGTGTGTGTGTCTATGCATCTGTCTGTGTGTCTAACTGTCACTGTGTCTGTCGGTGTCTGTCTGTGTGTGTGTGTGCCTATCTGTCTGTCTCAGTCTCAGTCTCTCTTGGCAGAGTGTGCAAGCTGCAAAAATACAGCAATGTGCACAAACTGCTCGATGTTGTTGTGTGACAGAAATTTTCATTAATTGTGCACTGTGGACAGTCCATAACTGGATTCCAGTTCTGTTGTGTTTGTGTTCAATTAATTGCATTTCTTTACGTTGTAATTGGCCGGACTTGCCTACACAATAAATATTTTGTTCATTCATTCATTCCTCTCTCTCTCTCTCTCTCTCTCTCTCTCTCTCTCTCTCTCTGTCTCTCTCTTTGTGTTTGTGTGTGTGTGTGTGTGTGTGTGTGTGTGTGATTATATACTATTGTTTAATTTGTATTTCATTTTAAATGGTTTTTACAAATGGAGTTCATGTTGGCAGCAGTAGTGTTATGTTGTGTGAAAGACTCCGGTGCTAAGTGAATGCATGGTCTCGCAACAGAGTAAGTTAATGGACCTAGTGGAGGGCAGTGTTACCCCTGCTTTGAGCTTGTTGATAAGTTCCTGCTCACTCTGGTTCTCTAGATAAGGATATTGTAAAGACCAACATTTGTTACTGTGAAAATAGGCCTGTCCAGGTTAGGGGTTAACTGTATCGCGTGATGAATGGGAAAACTGTTCACTTTGGTGTACTTGCTTTGATCTTTTAATTCAAGCTCCTGAGTAGGAACTGAAGATTTCTTTCTGCATGTCTCTCTCAGAAAGCATTAGAAACATGTCTTCAAAATCTTTGATATTGGCAAATGTTTGTGAAGAGTCTAGGAAAAGACATCTTGATCATCACAGTAGCCTAGAAGTTGCATTCAGTGTTGCAGACTGATTGCACGAGAGTGTTTTGTTGGAATGTGTGGCTGCAGACTTGCTTATCAGATTAACACCTTGGAGTAAATGCCTTTAGTCTTGATAACAAGCTGGAAAAACACCTTGTTTTGAGATAATTGGGGACAGATCTCTTGATTGATGGAACAAATATACTGTCCAAAATATCAACCCAGTGAAATGTGTTGCCATATGGGCTGTAGTGATCTGGTTGATGTACTCCTTTTCTACACCATCTTCCCCTTTCTTTGCTCCCTCCCTAAGGTGACCAAATGAGAACCTGTCAGTTCTGCAGTTAATGTCTAAATTGACCCATTGTTTTCCCTAATAGAGATTCATTTTGAAATTGTGAAAGTTTACAATGATGTCATGTTTCTTGGTATACCAATGCAGAGCATGCAACTGATGGCTGTGTTATCACAATGCATCCACTTGTGAGTTTGTTGCTGAGCTGGACATAGTGTGGAATTCAAACACATTTTCCCAACCGCATCACTTCATACATACACCACAACCCTATTTTCATGTTCCTACTGAAATTATTCCCTTCCTCTTTTCCAGGAGTAGCATGATGTTGTGAGCCGAGACAGAACATCCCTACACCCTACACACAACAAGAGCTACGCCATGTCTGGGCCAGCCAACTCTGTGGGAAAGGAGGGCATTGGGGAGGACACCATTCGAAAGAAGCAACTGGAGCTGCAGGAGCAGAGCTTGCTTCCCATCAAGGAAGACCTCTGTGACTGGGTGTCCAGACTCCTTGGTCAGTGCTGGGCTTGCAGGGTGGGGGCTCGGGGAGGGGATATGAGATGTGTGTGTGTGTGTGTGTGTGTGTGTGTGTGTGTGTGTGTGTGTGTGTGTGTGAGTGTGTGTGTGTGTGTGTGTATGTCTGAAAACGTTTGTGCAGTAGTGTGTATGAGTATGAATGTGCGTGTTTTTATGTATGTCTTTGTATGTATGTGTGCTTGTGTGTGTTTGTGTGTGTGTGAGTGTGTGTGTGTGTGTGTGTATGTGTGTGTGTGTGGTAAGTTTTTGCACATGCAAGGGGGATGATGATGATTGAAACAATGACAGGAATGACAACAGGGACAATGAGAGCAACAACAATTTCGGATGGACAGAGTGAATTGTTTTGCTTCAGCAGCACTAGTTGTGTACAGTTGCTGTAAGCAATGGTTGAAAACATGTATAATAATTGGCTCCACTCTTTATGCCACTGCATTTCTTTCTTCTCCAGGAATGGATGTGACTTCAGAGACGTTCATGGAGACTCTGGACAGTGGGGTAGTGCTATGCAAGCTTGCACAGCTGATTCAGTCCAAGGCTGAGGAGTGTCAGAGGGAAGGGAAACTCTCAGAGGTACATCTGGCTTTGTTCTTTTGTCTCCTGCGTTCCTCAGAGATTAAAAGCCCTGAAGCACCTGGATGACTTGTGTGATAATTCAGAATTGCCTGGATGCCCCATGCATGGGGTAAACTGTTATGAGTGAATGCAGTGAAGGGGATGTTGACTTGCCATGCCTTAGAAATTGTCATCTCTGCAAAGTGTATTATTCATCATTGAAAAAGGAAATAGTTTCTGCACAAGGCTATTGAATTACAAGTGCAACCTGTTCTCTGTCCTCTAAAGGGTTTTAGCTCTAAAAGAGAGAGAGAGCGAGAGAGAGAGAGAGAGAGAGAGAGAGAGAGAGAGAGAGAGAGAGAGAGAGAGATTGTTTTGTGCACACAAACTACAAAATCCATCACATAACTATACAGGAAGGAGTCATTAACTCATGAAATGCTTGACTGTGATTCACTATAATAGTCCCAAAAAGTTCCCTGCCACTTGTTTTCTGTAGCAAATGCTTTGCAGTGCTTTTTGACTTGAAACTAATCTGTAATCATAGCAAGTGCAAGTTGACATCTCTAAGTATTTAGCCTTGAACTCCAAATATAAACTTGCCACAAACTCTCATTGGTCCATGTGGAGGACAAATCTAAAAAATTGTGACATAACTTAGCACTTGACATGTTTAGCAAGGGCTAAATCACGCAATTTGGTATTTGCTCACTGCATTGGTTTATATGTTGGCAAACTTTGACCTCTAACCCATGCCTGTTTTAGCCGTTGCCTTCCACCAAGATACGGTGCAATGCCAGGGCCAAGTCTGGCACTTGGTTTGCCAGGGACAACAATGCCAACTTCCTGTCCTGGTGCCGTGTCTATGGCATTCGGGATGAAAGTCTCTTTGAGGGAGAGGATTTAGGTAGGTCTGCTTGTGTCTTCAGTATTTACAAAAATTAATTAATTGATTAATTAATTTATCTATCCATCCATCCATCCATCCATCCATCCATCCATCCATCCATCCATCCATCCATCCATCCATCCATCCATCCATCCATCCATCCATCCATCTATTCATCCATTTATTCATCATCTATTCATCCATCCATCCATCCATCCATTTATTTATTTATAATAGAAATGTTCTTACATCAGTCTTTCCGAGATTTGAACATACTGATTCCTTTGGGCAATCCGGATTTCCCCAGATCAGTTTGTCAGGGTCAATGAGTTATGTGGCTGAAGGTAACTTTGGTGAGACTGGGCAATTTTTGTGGGCATGCATGCTGGAAAATCACAACGAGAATGTAGAGGAAATATGGACATAAAAGAGTGGAATCACTGGTAGTTGGTTTCCATGCCTTAGAAGGTGCAAAAGATTAAGCTTTCTTCATCAGGTCATGACTTCTGCAATCAATGTTACTATATAGCATTGGCTCTGGTGAATCTGAAATAGAAATGTTCCAATATTTCTTAGGACACATTAACATTACTTGAGTCACAGCAACAGTCACTAGTGAAGATATTAGGTTATCAATAAATCCTTTTATGGAAATTCAAAGAAAGTATGCCGGTGTCAGTTGTAATAATACATAGTAAAACCCATGATTAGACTTACTATTTATGTATACTTTCTCACTACCCTGCAGTGCAAATATCTTGCAGTGACCTACAGGCGGGAGAAGCCGGTGATCAACACACTATTGGAGCTGGCACGGCTGGCGTGGAAATTCGGCATTGAGCCTCCCAGTCTGATCAAGATGGAGAAAGAGATTGACTTGGAAGAGAAAAGAATGGAAATTGAAGATCTGCAGACAGTCGAAATTGAGGAAAAACCAGCAGAAGTTACTCCCCCTGTGTCTGCGCGCCCAGTCACCGCCACCAAGAAGAAAACTTTGGATGCTGAGGTTAGTTTGAATTTGCTCCTGTTCATTATCTTTAGAGCAGTTTTTTCAAGTAATGACTTTTAAATGTATTTCTTTATATAATGATTGTCCCAGTAACATTTTTGTTTTATTGTTTCATTCTGTGATAGGCTAGATTAGCAGCAAAACAATGTTACCTTTTTATCTTGATTCACCTGCATTTCCTTTTTCTTATGTGACCATACAATTGAACTTTCTCTCATTTCAACCAAGCAAAGTGGGAAGGGCAACAACAACAAAAATATTACACTCAAATCTCTGCAACAGCTTAGGATGTCACTGTGGACTTTCCAATGTTTCTGGATCTAGACCCATGAAGAGAAAGAATTCACATAATAATTATAGGCTACTTAGCTTCTGTTGAAATGAAGTGATAGAATTTATTAAGGATGCAGCCTTGAAACCCATGAGAGAATTTAGAGCTGCTGAGCCATGAGAGGCCTCCACAAGTATGGATGAGGTGCCACAAGCTTGTGGAGAGAGTGCCAGCTGCAGCTTTGTGGCAATACAGAGCTTGTATTCAGATGCCCTTGCAGGTCCGCAGAGTGGCTGCCAAGTGCAAGTGTCAGAAGCATGTGATCAGGATCAGAGAAGGAGTGTATCGTGTCTTTGGCAAGGTGGTCTTCATCAGGGTAGGTCTTTCTTTCTTTCTTTCTGTTTTTCTTTCTGTCTTTCTTTCTGTCTTTCTTTCTTTCTTTCTTTCTTTCTTTTTTTCTTTCTTTCTGTCTGTCTGTGTATCTGTCTGTATGTCTTTCTTTCTTTCTTTCTTTCTTTCTTTCTTTCTTTCTTTCTTTCTTTCTTTTTTTCTTTCTTTCTGTCTATCTGTCTGTATGTCTTTCTTTCTTTCTTTCTTTCTTTCTTTCTTTCTTTCTTTCTTTCTTTCTTTCTTTCTTTCTTTCTTTCCTTTCTTTCTTTCTTTCTTTTGCTCTCTCTCTCTCTCTCTCTCTCTCTCTCTCTCTCTCTTTCTTTCTTTCTGTCTGTCTGTCTTTCTTTCTTTCTTTCTTTCTTTCTTTCTTTCTTTCTTTCTTTCTTTCTTTCTTTCTTTCTTTCTTTCTTTCTTTCTTTCTTTCTTTCTTTCTTTCTTTCTTTCTTTCTTTCTTTCTTCATTTCTTTCTTCTCTCCCTCCCCACTTGTGCCCCTCCACTCACCCCCTCCACTCACCCCCTCCACACTCCCTCCACTCACCCCCTCCACTTACCCCCCCCCCCCTACCCCTACCCTCAACCCCGCCCATTGTATTGTTCAACATGTAGCTCAGGGTAGAGAAAATTAGATAATGGTAGCAGTTTTAGCTTCCTTTCTTGTTTGATATTGAAGGAAAATTAAAGGGATATCTGCCTTTTAATTCCCAACATGGAAGCAATGGAACTTTGCTGCTCACTTGTAAATGATGACAGAAAAGTTGAAGGTTAACTGTAGTGACCTTAAGCCCAGGATATTTTGTAAGATAAAAGCCTCAAATATACCATTAATATTTTCAAAGTTTATAAAAGTTTGCTGCAACAGTGGGTGTAGTTTATCCTGCTTTGTTGACAGCTGCTGCAAGAGAAGCACCTAATGGTGAGAGTAGGAGGGGGATGGACAACGTTCGAGACCTACCTTATTCACCATGACCCCTATCACATCCAAGAGGTCAGTCGCACCCCCAGTAGGGAAGATCTGTTGGAAGAGGTGGGCAAGTATCTGGTGGCCAAAGGCAGTTACAAGACTTCTGGTTGACCAAGTCTGTCCTGTCTTTGTCTGCTGTCTGTTCCATTGTTTGAGTTCTAAAAAAGTGTGAGAATGCAATAGGTAAAGTTTATCTAAATCAGGAATGCCTTTTCAGTAGATTGAAGTGTATTCTCCAAGTGGTCTTGCCACTTCTTAAAATGCTTTTCTTTGGTAGTACTTGTGGAGGGAAACACAATGACATGCTTGAGACAGATTTTTCTATATGTCAGTGTTTCTGTTTCAGGGATGTTAATAGATCAATCAATCAATGAAAATCTGTAAGCTGATGGATTTACTGAAAAGCATGTCTTTGTGAGCACAGACAGGAATCTCTTGAATCTTTGCCACCGCCACTTGCCTCATGTCTGCATTCCATTTACTTTGTAATGAATGTGTGAGAAATAGGGGATTTACTCATGGAATGCAAGTAATTGTTTTGATCTACGTTTGGCCTGGTGGCATGAGTTCATTTTCATCTGTGGGACTTCAATGATTTTCGACAAAATTGGTTGGTTGAGGAAGTGGAGTTGTGGGAGTATGAAGGGTGGGAAGACAGGGGGAGAGATATAGTGTCCACTGATTAGTACTTACCCCAAAAACCTGTGGGTTGCTTTGACTAAGTCACATTTATAGACAAGACGGTAGTATCTGTGGTGAATGATAACATAACAGCTATGCCATGCAATTGAGTAAATGAAAAGCCATGTGTTTCTTTGGTTTTCATAAAAGAGCACTTTTGAGATCTTGTTAATGTTAACACATGAAACATGTGTCCAATCCTCAACCTAGTCTTCCTGTACAGTTATCTCATCAAAGGATCCTTGTATGACAGTTTTTCTTGTCTCTGCCTTGAAGGTTGTAAGTTTCATCATCAGGGAGTATGCACAGTCAGGTAAATGCATGCCAGTTTTGCATGGCATGATTCATATTTTTGTCTTTCTTGTCCTCAAGTTGTTGATATTTTGGGATGCTAAAACTGGTGAAGTGCCTGAAATGAAGTTATAGCTGCTGGATAAGATGAAGGGCATTAAACTGCTATTAACTTCATGGCTTTAACCACTATTGTTAGGGGCAGTATTATGTTTCAAATTCAGTCCTTTTTATTGGTACTCATCTACTTAAAATAACTACATCATATATGTACTTGCTCTAGTATGTTATATTGACAAAGTTGTATAGGTCATTGTAATATTATCATTGACTTTTGCATTTATGTGAAGTACTTTTGATATCAGTTAACTTGAAGCCTTGTGTGTGTGTGTGTGTGTGTGTGTGTGTGTGTGTGTGTGTGTGTGTGTGTGTATGTGTGTGTGTGTGTGAATGAATGGTCAATGGTCAAGAGGCATGCATGTATATTCTGTGCATGCATGCATGTGTGTTCTATGCGTGTATGTGATCTGGGCATGCATGTATTTATGCATCACATGTTCTGGAGTACTTAACATGTCATCATGAGCAGCTGTTTCAAATTGAGATTTTCTCCGTGTAATCTCACATTTTCAGTTTCTTAGATAACAACACATTATTCTTACAACATGGGTCATATCAGCTTTTCTTTCATTACACACATATATGATAATGATGACTTCTTAGAATCTACAGAGTGAAACATGACAAATCCCAGCTTGTGTTTCTAAAATAATTTTTTATCCAGATCAGTTTATAAGAAAGATGGTTAATTTTTCAGTTAAGTGATTGCAGGTGTTTGTTGCTGTCTGGGAAGAATTTTTTTAATATTTGAAACCTATTATCAAATTGTCAAACTTTTGTGAATCGGGCATTTAACAGCTTGTTTGTGTTCTGAAACATTTCTTTGTGAAAAAATGAAGTTGTTTTCAGATCATCTATTTTGACAGGGTTTGTTTAATTGATTTGTTCTTGTTTATCTGAGAAGTTTGCTGTGTTCATGCATAGCATGATGCAATAACGTTATGAATTGAATTTGCATATATTATTTTCTTAATTACAAATTCCGTAGCAAAATATAGATAATCATGTAGAGTGGGTAATTTTGTCATGTACACTTGTAAAACATTTGAACTGTTCGCATCTTATTGAACATTAGTGGATATTGACAAGATTGATGCTAGGATGTGGTTAGGATAACAGGTTTGGGGTGTCCTGGATGTGAGAAAATGTGTGTGCGTGTGTGTGTATGTGTGTGTGTGAGTGTGTGTGTGTGTGTGTGTGTGTGTGTGTGTGTGTGTGTGTGTGTGTGTGTGTGTGTGTGTGTGTGTGTGTGTGCATGGAACTGATGAAAGAGATTGCCCAATGTGAATGTATGATGTAGGAATTGATGCATCTATACATGCATAAATTTTTTTTACCTAGTGTCATTGATATGCCAAGAATTGCCTTTTGAAAGTCATATAGCTGAACAAAGTATTTCATCATCTGAACCATCATAGCTTTGCTGAAAAAACATGCGTACCTGAGCACTATACATATTTGAAGCAGTCTTTAACTTTTTCACAAGTGGAACTGATAGGTGCTCAAGCCTGATTAGCATGGTGCGTGTGTTTGTGTGTAATGGTGATTTGGAGTGGGTAGATGGGATTTTGTTTCAGGTAACATGGCCACACCAAAAAGGGTGAGTGGGTGTCTGGTAGGTTGTAGGTAGGTACTTTTCTTTCTGTAAGTTTAAATAAAGGTTGTCATTTTGTAGAATAGGCATGTAAAAATGTTTCATACACAAAACCCTGATGTTTCACAAACTAGGGAAACAATGTCTCTACATGTATATTTCAATTGAAGATATTGTTGATTCTAGTGAAGGATTTACACATTTCAGGAATGTTCTGTGTGTGTGTGTGTGTGTGTGTGTGTGTGTGTGTGTGTGTGTGTGTGTGTGTGTGTGTGTGTGTGTGTGTGTGTGTGTGTTTCCAAACAATAAAAAGAAGTTTAGGGTTGGCATTAAAATTTAGGGTTGGTAGGATAACTGGAAATAAAACAACTTTTTTGTTTGGCCTTTCAGTGCTTTTTGAATTTGCCATTTTGCATTCAAGAATGTATGCGTGTATTTTCACATCTTGATCCAATTAAAAATCATCTACCTCATTAAATCATGAGAGCTTCAGGTTGGCATTGGTACTTGGCTAAGTATTTATTTATGTGGCTATTTGATTTTGCTCTTTGATGATTTAATTTTTCATAAATCCTAAGATTGTTGGTGCCTCAGAGTTTGTGTGCCCGTCCATTGTATAATTTGTCCAACATCTTAACTTTGACTGTTCAACTCAATCCACTTTTTCAAATATACCCAACTGGCTTTTGTACAGTTTTACATTTAGTATTGTGGAGACAGTCGTATCAAGTATTATTTTTTGAATCATGCATCCTGATACTGTGTAAACAGTGGATCTTTTTGTTCACATCTTCCTCATTTCTATTCTCCCCCACTTGTTTTCTTCTGCTGTAAATCTTGCGTCTTCTCCTGTTCCTTCTTTGCTCTGCCTTCCACTACTTCTCCTGCTTCTGCTCGACCCTCCTGTTGTTACATCCACCAAGGAAGTTATGTTTTTTGGTCTGTTCGTTTGTTAGATATTTGGCAAAATAACTCTAAATGTTCAAAACGGATTCTAATGAAATTTGGTGCAAGGAACAATCCATTAAATTTAGGAGATTTTCTGTTATCTCATTTTGGAATTACAATCATGAACATATATTTTATCGCCTAGGCTGTAGGCTGGTGTATGCGTTCCACACTCTTAGACCGCTAGCAGGCGCTAAAATTTACTAGACCTCTTAGTTTTGGGTCTGGCTAGCAGAACATGCTGCCTGAATCATACAGGTGATGGAAGGCCAGCCATCTATTAAACCGCTGTAAGGCATTATAAAGTAACGTTCACAAGTTGTGCTGAACAACATCTTAAATTACATGTATACAGGCCGCGTCGCAGGTGTACCTCCATAAATCACAAGCAGTACTTGAATTGTCATGCTGTGTCAGGCCTGGCTAGCACAACACTGCCTGAATTATGTCCTGTTGTGTTGTGGCTTCCTTGGCGGAGGTTTGCACGCTCCGAGAGCTCTCCTGTTCATGCTTGCTTTTTCAGATGCTACTTTTCATGTTCCAACACTTTCAGGTCCATCTGCATTCCTGGTCGCTATCCCCCGACCCCACCCCACGCCCCAACCCTCACCCCCACCCCCTTTTTGAGTCACATGCGAAGCAAAAGTGAGTCTATGTACTCACCCGTTTCGTCCGTCCAGGCGTACTGTCGTCCGTAAAAAACTTTAACGTTGGATATTTTTCGGACACTATTAAGTCTATCAACGCCCAATTTGGCATGATGGTGTATGATGACAAGGCGTCAAAAAACAAACATAGTGACTTGACCTTGCTTCAAGGTCAAGGTTGCAGGGGCCGTAAATGTTGTCTATAAAACATCCATTTTTCACATTTTCCCAATTTTCTCTGAAGTTTTTGAGATTGGATACCTGACCTATACATGGTATATATTGCAAAGTAATCCCTATCTTTTGATACCAGTTTGATTGACCTTGCTCCAAGGTCAAGGTCACAGGAGCTCTTTAAAGTTGGATTGTATACATATTTTGAAGTGACCTTGCCCCTGAACTATGGAAGATAACTCTTCCAAACTTCATAACATTGTAGATCACCTGTGTCGTCCGTAAAAAAACTTTAACGTTGGATTTTTCTTGGAGACTATTAAGTCTATCAACACCCAATTTGGCATGATGGTGTATGATGACAAGGCGTCAAAAAACATACATAGTGACTTAACCTTGCTTCAAGGTCAAGGTCACAGGAGCTCTTTAAAGTTGGATTGTATACATATTTTGAAGTGACCTTGACCCTGAACTATGGAAGATAACTCTTCCAAACTTCATAACATTGTAGTACACATGTTATACTTTCATACTAGGTCACCCGTGGCGTCCGGGCGTCCGTAAAAAACGTTAACTTTGAATTTTTCTCGGAGACTATTAAATCTATCAACACCCAATTTGGCATTATGGTGTATGATGACAAGGCGTCAAAAAACGTGCATAGTGACGACCTTGCTTCAAGGTCGCAGGGGCCGTAAATGTTGTCTAAAAAACAGCCATTTTTCACATTTTCCCAATATTTTCTGAAGTTTTTGAGATTGGACACCTAACCTATATATGGTGTATAGGGCAAAGTAATCCCTATCTTTTGATACCAGTTTGATTGACCTTGCTCCAAGGTCACGGTCACAGGAGCTCTTTAAAGTTGGATTGTATACATACTTTGAAGTGACCTTGACCCTGAACTATGGAAGATAACTCTTCCAAACTTCATGACATTGTAGTACACATGCTATACTTTCATACTAGGTCACCTGTGTCGTCCGTCCGGGCGTCCGGGCGTCCTGTCGTCCGTAAAAAAAAATTGACGTTGGATATTTCTCGGAGACTGTTAAGTCTATCAACACCCAATTTGGCATGATGGTGCATGATGACAAGGCGTCAAAAAACATACATAGTGACTTGACCTTGCTTCAAGGTCAAGGTCGCAGGGGCTGTAAATGTTGTCTAAAAACAGTCATTTTTCACATCCTCTCAGCATGTGAGTCGTGTGGGCTTTGCCCTTCTTGTTCATTCACAGGGTAAAAGATATAATTACTGCAGCCTAAACGATTTCTTTAAGTTTTGTTCGTGCAGTACAAGTATTGCATGGATATTATGCTTGACCACTTAACATGTTCAGTTATGGCTGTTTTTCCAACAACCACTTGTATTTCATTCACAGTATTACAGTAACCCTAATTATATATCAGTTTACATTAGTTCATTCTCTTTGGATGCTGTTTATTGATTTTTACTATCTACAAGATTTTGGGTTGCATAGTGTTCTCATTTGCTCATGGATCTACATTTTAATGTTCATCCAGAATGCCTTGTCAGCTGAAACATGCATGTTATGCATTAGGCTCTTTGCCTGATTCTTTATTAAGAATAAACACGCTTTGAAAATGTGTTGTGCTTTAGGTTTTGAATTATCTGCTCATGTGCATGGTGTGTGTGTGTGTCTGCATGTTGCAGACAATCTCAGCATGATGGATTGCGATGAATAACAGACTTGAGAACTAATTTCGTTAGATGCCACCTTTTTAAAACCGATTGGATAATTTGGTGGATGAGACAGATTTTGTACACCTGTTTCATTATCCACTAAAACAGCATGACAAGTGCATGTTTCTTCAATAAATCAGATGTAAAAGATATCCAACCTTTTTACAGTAACTTTCCCAGCAACAGACCTCAGAATGACAGCAAAACAAACCCACTTTTCATGTAGACATGCACGTCGAATTAATATGCATCTCACGGGATTCAACCCATGTTTTTCAAGGTGACTAGCTTGTTGATATATGTTTGCATGGTTTGTGTTTCTGAAAAGTATTTGAGCCATTTACTTGCCTGTGCTGTTCTGTCTCAAAGTTCGATCGTCAACTGCTACCGTCTTTTTCTCTCATTAACTCCTCAGTAAGTTTCTCTCTATTTACATGCTCAAATCCCTAAAGACATTCTTATCTTTGAAGCCGAAAAAGCCGTTAGAGGCACAAATGTGTAATAAGCCGCAGGCTCTAAGATTGTGGTGAATGCTGCGAGACTTCTGAAGTTGTATCAAAACACCCTATGATTTCACATGACCCGGTCCAATGAGAGTTAAGTTTTAAAAGAGATATTCAGATATTGCAGAGGAGAAACCCTTCTTGATGAGAGAATAACATGTTGGACTTGATCACTGCTTCCCCAACGATGTTTTAGAATGAGTAGATTGTACGGTTCTAGCCTCGGTCTCGGCAGGCGGATACGGTGGTCCCAGGCACCGGATTGCCACACAGTGCCAGAGTGTCTCGCAGTTCTCTCTGCTGATCTCCCGGTAGGTTTTGCCAAACTTGAAGTACTGAAGATAGAAGGTAAGATTGATATTGAAAAATTGTGCCAGAGAGGGTCGTTGGCAAGATTAAGGAAAGAACAATTCCAGGTGAGTACGCTGAACTTAACATATATAATAGAAGAAAAAAGTTCACGAGTCGAAAAAAACACGTGTATGGAACTTTAGCGAGAGTTAATTCAAGGGAATATTTGCCCAGAAAAATAAGCATGATGTAAGGTTATATCGAAATAGAGAAATATAAATTTAAAATAATGTACAAAGACTGCAGCAATTCTTCTCACGGGTGGTTAAGATCAAGCACTGCAAACATTCGTTGATCACGGAAGGAATACCAGCTGGACAGGGTGGTGATCTGCGGCAGCTGCTGTATATCTAATGGCCAGCCATGACATTGAGGGAAAACATTCTGGTGAGAATTGAGATGAAGGCGTAGCAGCTGTTGTGTTTAGGCAGAGCTCCGACTTATGGGCATTTCAACTTCGGCGTTTGTTCCAACGACAAAATTACATATCGTTGGTCCGTAACTGAAATGGTAAAGTAGTGTGAGCTGCATGAATAATCATTGCCCTGGCGTTTTACCGCACCGTATTCCTACTACTTCCCTATATCCGGTTACAACGCTCGGTTATCAGCCTAGCTGTCCAGTTGCAGGTCAGTGCTCGACTTTTTTCTTCGTTCATAGTGTTTGACCATAGCGACGACGGGATGTTTGACAATTTCAGATTTATTTGACTTTGATTTTAAAATATTTTCGCCTTTTACATTTCATGTTCTGTGTAATCTAAGAAAGTAGCCTATAGCTCTATTACTTAATGAACTGCTTGTACCAGGGTTTGACAGGCCTCTCTGGGTAACACGAGAAGGAGCAGTCCCGCAGTGATGACCAGCACTAGGAAAGAGGGTGAAAACCAAACTACTTTTTGGGTTGTGTAGAGTGCAGGTGTGTGTGAGAGATGCTCTGCAGTCCAGCTGCTTCGCCTCCTGGAAACCCGGCTGGGATAAGTTGTGCAGAGTGTAGAGTAGCTGCAAGTCTCCGCTGGAGAAAGTCGGGACTCACTGAACACAGAGAAAGTCGATTTACAAAAGAAGAACCAACTTGGGAAGACCATGCAACATTCGAAAGCAAAAAATGAGCAGAAAGCAAGAAACCCCCGTGCTGTCTCATTTGCTATCATCACTTCTGGGCAGCAAGGACAAGTCGAAGATTCTCTCCACTAAGCCAAATGGTCAACGACTTGCAAAAAGTTCCAAAAATATTTCAGAAAAAAAATAGAAAAGATGAGAGAATCCAGCCAGTCCACAGTTGCAGCAGAAGTGACGCTCAATCCTGTTAACCAGAGTCTCAAAGACTTTCCTCTTTTCGAGCCTGACAAGCTCAGGAAAGCCATTGTCAGCATGAAGCTTACAACTTGTGACCTTGATATGCCAACAAGGTTGTTGCTTCGATGTCTTGATGCTTTCGTGCCAATTATAGCAGACTTGGTGAACCATTTACTGCGAGTAGGTGAATTTCCCAACAGAATGAAGAAGGATGCTGTTAGGCCACTACTGAAGAAGGCAGATCTGAATGCCAACGAACTCGGTAGTTATAGACCTGTGTCGAACTTGAGTTTTATCTCCAAGATTATCAGAAAGCCGCATCCATCAGGCTGTGCAATTTGCTAAACTCAGAGAATCTGCTCCAAAACTTCAGTCAACGTATAGGCCAGGGAACAGCACTGAATCCGCACCTATGAAAATGTTCATTGATATTCGGTGCACCATTGACGAGGCCTTGTGACTCTTCTGGATCTTTCGACCGCTTTTGATACAATTGATCACAACGTTCTTCTATATCCATTGAAGATACTAGGTATTTCATGTACAGTACATAATTGGGCAAGATCTTATTTGTCCAGAAGAACTTAGCTGTTGTGGTGGGAGGGCTTTCACATGAGGTTATTATCACCTGTGGTAATCCTCAGGGGTCAATTCTTGGACCAGTACATGTACTATATTCCATCTCTACAATACCACTGAGTACCCCAATTGAAATTCATCATCTCTCATACCACCTCAATGCAGATGACACTATGATATTTACAATCTCAACTCCTGATCAATACTATTTTGCAAAGGCAAAAGCTATTGTGGAGAGATGCTATGCCGAAGTAAAAAATAAGATGGCGAACAGTCGTCTGTAACACAACGAAGACAAAACATAGCTCATCATCATTGGTTCTAAGGCGCACATTCAGTCACTTTCAGGGACCAAGATTTCCATATCAAGAGTTATCTTGGTAGATGAACATTTTTCCACGAGGCCACATGTAAGTAGAGTGGTCTCGTCCTCCTACTGGCATCTCCCGCGTATCTCTAGTATAAGGAAAGTTCTCGCAGCACAGTCAGCAGCAACTCTTGTGTTGACTCTGGTGATTCCAAATTTGGACTGCTGCAACAATCTGCTTCTGGGTTAAACTCGGGGTAAGCCTCGGAGACTTCGACAGGTCCAGAACTTTGCGGTACGGGTAGTTAAACGCCCGCCCAGTCGTTCTCAACTGACACCCATTGTACATGACCTGCACTGGCTACCCTTTAAGCATCGAACTGAGTTTAAAACACTGTACCATGTGTACAACTGTGTCAATGGAGCAGCCCCAAGGTATTTGACAGAACTCCTCAGGAATTATGTGCCAGGGAGAGATATCAGATCGTCGTCACGGTCACTTCTCCAGGTTCCACGCTGCAACACCAGGAAGTCTGGAGAAAGAGCATTTTTGAAAGCAGTTCCAAGGCTGTGGAATGGCCTTCCAGAGAAGTTTGGAAAATCGCCATCGCTTCAGACCTTGAAATCCTGCCTGAAGACATTTGTTTCATTTCTGATTGAGCACCTCGAGCATTCCCATGGGCGTGAGATTGGCGCTATTAAAGAGCCAATAAACACATACAAGTTTATGTGGATATGGTGTGATGAGAGGCTCCATGCCATTCGGCATGTAGGATTTTCCTGATGACTCATGCGACCTGCACGGGGACGCATGTTTGTGCGCTGCTGGAATGAATGAATGAATGAATTAATGAACTAGAGAGCACTATGCGAGCGCTAACCTCCGCCAAGGATGCCACAATTTCTCTCCCATGGCCTGTATAATTTAGGCAGCATGTTCTGCTGGCCAGGCCTGATGGTACAAAGTTTAGTTCACTTTAGCGCCTGCTGACGGTCTCTGAGTACGGAACGCATACACCGCCGTCTTCAATAGTTTGACGTCAACTTCGTGATGCATGATGCAATTACTCTTTATGCTTCCAATTCCAAAACGAGATAACAGATAACTTCCAAAATTTAATGGATTGTTCCTTGGGTGAAAACCTGATCTTGCACCGAATTTCCTCAGAATCCGTTGTGAGCATTTTGAGTTATTTTGCCGAATAACGAACGAACCAACCGAGGGGAAAAAGAACATCCTTGGCGGAGATGATGAATTAATGGGGTATTACGGCCGGTTGGCGTTTGTGTGCTGTCTAAGGCCAGTGGCCATACAATCACTAGAGCTGGTCGGGATTAATAATAATAATGTGTGGATTTTTAAAGCGCCTTACCAATGAGTTAAGACATGCTCAAGGCGCATAGATACACAACCATTACAATATACAATAACAGTCAATCACCTCAAGCACAACTTAATAAACTTAATGACATAAGAGTCAGACATTCGACAAACTGATGTACAGCGTCACCGCTAAACCATGAAACTGGGGAGAGGGGGAGGAGGGACAGGAGGGGGGTAGGGGACTTAGGCAAGCAAGTACAAAGAGAACAGTGAGGGGAGGAAGATGAAGAAACTTAAACAGGATCAGGGAAAGATTTCAAGAAGAGGTGAGTTTTGAGAGCAGAGCGAAAAGTCGAGGGAGAAGTAGAGTGACGAACAGAGGCGGGGAGGTCATTCCAGATAGAAGGAGCCTGATAAAAGAAAGAGCGTTCACCAAATTTTGTTTTAACTGGAGGGTCCTCCGGGAACCTGAGGATTCTTGTGTCTGCGGAAGAGCGTAGCTGTCTAGCGGGTGTGTAGGTGCGCATGGGTTTAGAGAGATAGAGGATTAGAGGAAATCAAATCTCTTTTCCTTTAGTTACTCACCTATTACGAATCGCGCAGGGATCGCTATGGGTCCATTCTTACCCCCAACCCACAGGATGTATGTGTTGCTTGAATCGACTCTGCACTCCTTCAGATCGAAGGTCACAGCTTCCAGGATCCAGTCCCGAAGATGTGTGATTTTCAGAAGAAAAAAAAAGTTGACCCTGCCTTTTCGTTTCCATCATTTCTATACAGATCGATATACATTACCCACACCTGTGCGTAAACAGCGCACATCCGCAAACTCTTATATAACCTCCTTTTAATGGAGATGCTTGTACATGTATGCATTTATTCTCTGCACGTTTCCGTGCTGTTGCTACACGCCAACGTGCTTAATCGCCATCCACCTCTCCTGTTTCTGCTCGTACGAGTCCATATGAACTCCATTTATCTCTGTTTGCAAGCCATTCTGCGCATCTCTAATTAGTCTCCCTTTCAGCCAAGGCGCCTTTCCCATTAAGCTGCGTCTATTTTGATAGCGACGGCATGTAGCGGTCAAAATAGTAACCCGTGAAAAACAGTACCCGGAAGTCATCGCAGAGTTATCTGCTCGACTCTCTCTTTATGCGATTTACCGCTCCTGCACCTGTTCTTCGCATCATGGAATATATTCCGACAAACGACGCATTAGTTGCTTTACGAGGTTTTGGTGCATTTGTGTAGTTTAACACATGATGTAGCGTTCAAAAAAGTTTTTCCTCCTGTAAAGCCGTCTCCCCTGCCGGAAATAATATGGGAGTCACCTCCCTGTAGTCTGTTTGTAGTCTGGTTTTATAAAACGCGACCGTTGACTGACTTGGCACGCCCGGAGAGTTATGCTAAGATCCGGCCGCGTAAATATATCTGCGTTTTGTGACAAACGTCTTGCTCGGCGGTACTGTACTCCATGCACCTTAACGGTGCGCGTGATTCGGGTGTAATCTTAAGCTAAACGACGTTCCGAATGTTTCCGACTTCGACCATTTCAGCAGCGCCAATAAACGTCGTTTAGCTTAAGATTACACCCGAATCACGCGCACCGTTAAGGTGCATGGAGTACAGTACCGCCGAGAAAGACGTTTGTCACAAAACGCAGATATATTTACGCGGCCGGATCTTAGCATAACTCCCCGGGCGTGCCAAGTCAGTCAGGCGGAGTGGCGGGTGCCGTCTCTTTTTAGAGTTGAATTTTCAGAAAATCCCTCGCAGATAACTCTGCGATGACTTCCGGGTACTGTTTTTCACGGGTTACTATTTTGACCGCTACACGGCAGGATTAAACGAGCGTTTCATGGACTTGAAAAAACAGACCAATAGGCTTGTTCACGAGTACTTAGCGCTGCATGAGCGCTTCATGTTGGCAATTGAGCGCTCTTTGCCGCTCTTTGCCACTCTTTGCCACTCCTGAACGCCTCAGATTTTGTGCAGCGCTTCACTTGTTAAAGGGGAGGTAAATCTTCTGCGCCCCATGTTGTGTTGATAGACGCTAAGAAAGTGTTTTCTTTGCCACAGACATCGTTTATGCACGTTTAAATGTATTCTGCATGAATAAAGTCCACTACTGTTGTCATTCTTACTTGCCATTACTCGCGCATACAGGGCGCTTGGGGCAAATAAAGCCCGTTCCATTCCCAAAATGATGTTTCTGAGGGTTATTTTACGCATCGACGGCCAGTGCGGGATCAAAGACGCCATTTTGAAATGATGCAAAATCGTCTGCATCATCTCGGATCGGTGATTCACAGCGCTGCTCTGAGTGAATCACGCCCCAAAATTGCCGTTCAGGAGTAAATCACATGCAGCGCTGAGCAGCACTTTGAATCGCTGCGCCTCCTGAACAAGCCTATTAATGTCTAAATGTGAAAGGGACACTGCCTACCACGGATCCATGCTGCTGAACAAGCCAAAAAGTTACCAACGTTTTCCTTCATGGCTCCAAGACAGAATCATGTGTAACTTGAAGATGTGGCAGAATATAGGTGTACGACAAGTGCTCGAATGACGTAAACGGAAGCACAAAACTGTAGCGATTCGTCAGCATACGTAGATGTTGCATCGCGTGCTCAAATGACGAAATAACAGTAAAGATACGTAAGAGTAGGACGGAACTTGCTGGCGCTCGTTGGATGTTGAGATAGGTGCTGGACTAACGTGGAAGAAAGTTACGAACATTATTGCATAATGAATGGTCTGCTTCTGATTAATCCCAAATTCATTTTAAGGCTTACTTCCTGGTAATCTTGCTGCGCTCGATTATTCACTGCTATGCCATCCCACACAGAAGAGCTCTCGACCCACACACAACCATGCTGTAGCTTGCTTTGCACACTAACCCATGTCAGCAGCAACGGGCAGCCCTAGCACACGTATCTATAGATGATCTAAAGCAGTGAAGTTGTAAGCACCTTGCTTATCGATTCAACTTGAGGGTCCGCGCTGCGGCAAACGTACGTGCCACCTGCTCCTGCTAGACGAGCGCCCTCACGGGACAATTTCCAGCCAAGAACATCGTAAAAGGAATGCAGTCATGGTTCAAGCAAGGACACAAGCGCGATCAGTTAGTTACCTCGCTCAAACAACCGACTGCTTTTTAGTCGGCTGTATTGCTTTTTGTGTGGCCACTTAGGGAAACCAGGCGTTTGCGTGGGCAGAGTCAATGGCGAGCCAGTCTCTGTGTACACAATTGCAGTGCATTCAGCAACCACGTACGATGGAGGACTTTCAATGCTGCATGCACACGTGGATAGTAACACCTGGTGTTGTTGTGTTCATAGTGGGTCATTCGGTCGGACTGCACTATTAGCTATGAAACTAGACAGTTAAACATGCAGTGAAAAATTACTGTCGCTGAAAGTTTATTGGCTGCTAAGTATTTTAGCTTAGACCATTGTGCCTTCGAAGAAAAATTGACACGTCTGCTTCATTTTGGAGGACAAGATCAGCATCCCTGGCGCGAACAGTAAGAATTATATAGACTATTAGGTTTGTGAGCACTACACTATGGCTCATCAAGGAAGTAATCATCTCTATTGTGGGTCTGAGCCACCCTAGCCTTTGTGTGAGGCAGCCCCTGACATCACATTGGTTTTGATCGTTTACATTTTTATCTCCGCCTACTGACATGTGCATTAATTTGGCTCAATAATTGAATTATTCTTGTAACACAATTGAGGATGGAGAAAATGTATTAGAATTCATCCCTCTCGTTCTACTTTTTTCTCAGGAAAAGACGCTTTCATAAGTTTTCACAGCTAAGTCTTTAAATTCTTCAGCTGTAAGATTGCCTATCCCCTTTTAGGCTACTGAATAGGCTGCCGATCTCACATGACGAACATCTTCAGCGTCACTGGAGATTTCCCTTGATGTGCTATGCATCACGAACGAATGCAAACCTGGACGTGTCGCGGAGCCATACCTATCCAGGTTCACGACAAAACAATTCATGCAATACAAAAGCTGATTGGCGTGTGCTGTGGAGCATTTAAACCAGTGATGAGACTTGTATTCATCATAAAGTCCTGTCGATAAGGGGAGTCTCCTAGCATGCACCGGGAAGTCGAAGTTCAAGAAATCCGGTTGTCGTTTTCGATTTTTTTTTTTTAACTCAAGCACTGGTTGTTGCACAGCGATACAATCAGTAAACAGCATTACCATAATAACGTCACCCTCGAGACTTGACCTCGGAGGACATAATCGCTGTTATCCACGTTCTTACACGTTTTTTGTTGTTGCGCTTTCACTTGTCTCTCGTCACGCGCGTAGTCCAGCAGATCCAGAACTAGATTCCGTAAAAGTCTCGATCACTCCTTTTCTTCTCTGGTTCTCACCCTTTTCTGTCGTGCGCTCTCTCTCTCTCACGCCCACAGGTTCCAGAGCCTCCAAGAACAAACGAAACTGCACTCATCATCTTCGAAGTAGCTCGAACGACGTCACGCGTAGCCTACTTCGAAAGACGAATTCACCCTGACTACGTCACTTAACAAAGCAACGACAAGTCAAGAAGACTGGCGTTAAGAGCTCGAATTTAGTCACCACGACGTTCTAGTGCATTCCAGCACCTTCAACACAACATCTTTTATATTTTCATTTCTGTGCTTTGCAGATTTTCATTTCAAAATCAGTGGTGCACTGTTTGAGCGCTCGACGAGCAACAGGTTGCGGCTTGTGGGTGCAGTGTTTGAAGCTTGAACTTTGGGCTGGAATGAATGAAGGACTAAAAGGAGCAGTTTTACGACCTACACGCGGATCACGGAAATGACGAGAATAAAAGCAAGTCATGTCTCGATTTCCCAGGTTATTCGTCTGTTACGAATCGTGTATTGAGATGCGGTGGGTGTGTTCTTACTCCCTAAGCCATAAGGGATTCTCATTCAGAAGAAAAACTAGGCCCTTATGAGAGCTCTGTAGGGGGAAAATGTGAAAGTTTACCGGGCGCTAGCATCACAGCCCGGTCGCTTGCTCCCCGATGAGTGGCGATGATGTTGGAATGAAGGTGAGATGGATCAGATGACTTTGGGGTGAATGTCTGTGATGATGCCGGTGGCAAGGTTCGAGCTGTGGAGCTCGAGGCTTGAAGGAAGAAGAGCGAGGGTATGAGACAAGTCGTAGCTGCTGGCTTGTCCGAGGCTGGGTGGTAGCGGCCTGGACCTGCCCGAGACCGTAGTGACAGTGGTCTCTGGTGGTACGGGATTATTTCGTTCTTACAGCATTATGCAGCAATACCACTCTCTACGCACTGAGCAAGCAGCCTGACTTCATAGCAAACATGTGAACCCGAGTCAGTATTGACTCTGGCACAGTTCGCAATGATTGCGTAATAGACTTGACCTTTGCATTACATCATTGCGCCCAAAATAGTTCGTTCTGATACTATTTTTCTCTCCACTTATTACAGAAATCGTTCAGATGTCAAAACTTGTTTCCATTTCAACACACACATTAAAAAAAATTCGAATAAACGTTTGTTTATTGCCTCAACAAGAGTAAGTTAAGAGTTTTGTGCGAAATAGTCTTAGAACTACTTTAACGGCGTATGTCAGGGAGCAGATCGGCTATCCCACAAGCCTCTCGTGTGACCTCCATTTTCATATTTCGGACGAGAACCTTCCAACAGGGCTGAAGACACTTTCGCCGGTAGGCGAAGTCTCTAGTGGACTAGAATGCGCGTTAGCCAGCTGACCGGCCAACTACTCTAAATCACAATGCGTTACAAACGAGAGAGGGGGATTGGACCAAACACACGGACGCGTTAGGATGCAGTAAACCCGGTGAGAGGATTGCTCAAACATTGTAACAAATGAAATATGTTCTTACACATGAGAGGCAATTTCGAATTTCATGCAGTGGAGACGACCCATTTTGGGGAATTCTGGATGAATCTAGTATTGGGAAGGGAGATGCCGCAGTAAATAAGTCTGGGGCCAGTGAGATGGGATAATGAAGGCTGTAACATTTTTTCAAATGGAAATTGTAGTAGCGCCGGAGTACGCCCTACTACAAGTTCGTGAAATAAGCAGCCACTAATAAGAGAAAATTCGGCTTGTCAATGCTCGTACAGCAGCAAACACCATTTGACAGATCTATGCTTCATTTCTGTCCTGCACTCAAGACTACTAAGAAATGATTTTTAAAAACAACCAACAAGACAAAAAAGACAAGCATCAGCGCAGACAGCTGGGAAGGCCTGCAGCAGCTGGACAGGGGCTGTGGAAGAGGGCAAGGCAGGACAAGGGAAGTGAGAGGAACAGACAGCTGGGAAGGCCTGCAGCAGCTGGACAGGGGCTGTGGAAGAGGGCAAGACAGGACAGGGGAAGTGAGAGGAACAGACAGCTGGGAAGGCCTGCAGCAGCTGGATAGGGGCTGTGGAAGAGGGCAAGGCAGGAGAGAGGAAGTGAGAGGAACAGACAGCTGGGAAGGCCTGCAGCAGCTGGACAGGGGCTGTGGAAGAGAGCAAGGCAGGAGAGAGGAAGTGAGAGGAACAGACAGCTGGGAAGGCCTGCAGCAGCTGGACAGGGGCTGTGGAAGAGGGCAAGGCAGGACAGGAGAAGTGAGAGGAACAGACAGCTGGGGACGCGAAGAGCCGGAGGGAGCAGATTGCAACTTCCTCTCAGCAAAAATACAGGATCTTGGCTCCCTCCCCTCAGACTGTGGAGGGCGCACTGTCCCCGAGTCAACTGATCTACCAAGGTGCTTCCACTGTCTTCCAAGACAGATGGTGGCCTTCAAAAACAATTACTACTACTACTAAGACGACTACTACTACTACTGCTACTACTACTACTACTATTACTACTACTACTACTACTACTACTACTACTACTATCATCACCACCACCACCATAACTACCCTACCACCACCACCACCACTACTACTACTACCAAAACTATTACCTCTACCATGGTCATTACCACCAAAACCACCACTATTACAGCTGCTGCTGCTACTACTACACTTACTACTACAATGACTACTACCATATCTACCACCAGTACCACCACTACTACTACTACTACTACAATGACTACGACCATATCTACTACCAGTGCCACCATCACCACCACCACCACCACTACTACTACCACTACCACTACTGCTACTACTACCACTACTGTTACTACTACAATGACTACTACCACTACTACTACCATATCTACCACCAGTGCCACCATCACTACTACTACTACTGCCACTACTACTACTACTTCTACTACCACTACCACCACGTTTTGACCAATTTCTTTTGTTACTGCGGTTGGAGTCTAGCAGAGTGCCTCGCTTGCCATTGCAGTTAGAATGTTTGTGCACGTGCATGTGTGTGTGTGTGTGTGCGCGCGCGCGCGCGCGCGCGTGTGTGTGTGTGTGTGTGTGTGTGAGAGAGAGAGAGAGAGAGAGAGAGAGAGAGAGAGGGGGAGAGAGATATCTCGGTTTTAATCAAGTAATTCAAAATTTTAAAAACATGTCTAGCGAATGATAGATCTTAAAAATCACAATCAGGCACATGTATGCTGGCGGACTTACGCATTTGCGGAGTGGCTCCAACAGACTTTAAAAGATCTTGGAGATGCACAAGCTGTGAAATTTTTAGTAAAGATCTATAGTATTTCATTTCGGCTTTTTGATTAATTTTGCATGTAATTTGCTTTTAAACATACATTTATCTTTGGCTTCATTCGGTATAGTTTTCTGTTTAAGAAAAGATCTCTCTCTCTCTCTCTCTCTCTCTCTCTCTCTCTCTCTCTCACTCACACACACACACACACACACACACACACACACACACACACACACACATACTCACACACTTTAGAGGTGTTTAAAGTTGACGCCTCAAATAGAAAGAATGTTTTCATAGTTCATACTCTGCTGGTGGTTGCACCCGAGATTGACCGCACTCTTGCTCCCTGTGATCACATGTTCAATGGAAAGTAAGGAACTTAAAACATGACGCCATTTCTCCATCCTGGGACGGAACCCGCAGTCTCTACGTGAAGTTTACGATGGGTTTTGCTTCATCGAATGAATGAATGAGTGCTTTTTACGGCCTATCGGCCTGTGTAGGCTATGTAAGGCCATTGTCCACGAACACCCATGGAGCTGGCTATAGCAACAGCAAATTAACGCAGCGATTTCCGTCTAAAGTTATTCGCCTTTTACGTATCGCACAGGGTCTGATCTTACCTCAAACCACAGGAGGGTTTTGCTTTCCATCTGTGCATTCTGTGATTGTAAGTTTGCCATGATAAACTATAATAGGGCTAGCATATGCGCACGGCGGGACAAATGGATGCAAGTCAGCATCACATGTATCTAAATTGCGGTCGGTGCCTACTGATCGAGGACCGACAGCGGAAAATTGATGCTTGCTCAACGTGCAGCAGTAATACGGTTTTCAGAACCAATAATATCGTGCAATTTATATTTCTCAGTGGCAGAGGGGTCATGCTTAGGACTGCTTTCTATTTAATCACGTGTAGACAGCGGGTAGAAGAACACCTGGCGGCGATTGTAGGGGAGAGAACTCGAGGCTTTGAAGTACACCTGGAATAGTGTTCAGAAGTTGGTCCAGAGCAGGCAGGAGTGGCGAACCTTTGTTGCTGCCCTACACGCCGCTGGGCATGGCAGGCAATAAGGCTGACAGTGGGCAGAGAACAAAACATAGAGGTGTAGGGCAACTCGCATGATAAGGTAGACTTGTAGAAGAGTGCCCATGCAATTTGCATACAGCGATGGAACGGCTCTACACATCGTTTGTATG
>JAWQFJ010021781.1:52500-55000 GCA_034096865.1 Theodoxus fluviatilis
CGCACACAGTCAGGTACCAGCACCAACTCCGCTCCCTGGGGAGTATTCCAACCCGATGCTGGCGCTTGGCCGCATACAAGGGTTAATCGCACAACGTTTTTGCCAATATTGCCCTCACAGGTACCCGGTTTTACTCCTGGGTGGGGAGAAACAATGCGAGTTAAGCATCTTGCTCAAGGATGCAACTCTGGAAACCGCGCAGCTTCGAACGCCGTACCCACTGGCCGCAAGCGACTGTAGGTCCAGCGCGCTGCACTAATTATATTTTTTAAGATGACAACCGGATGTTTTTCTTCGACTTCCCGGCGCAAGCTAGGAGAACCCCCATATCGACAGAAGTTTGTGCAGGACACAAGTCGCAACACTTTATGTACCTCAAGAAAGGGTTTCAACGACCAGGATAATGCTCCGAGCATCTGGAACACTTGAAACGGAGAGAGAGAGAGAGAGAGAGAGAGAGAGAGAGAGAGAGAGAGAGAGAGTGACAACGAGATAGTGACACAGAGAGTGACAGAGAGTGACAGAGAGAGTGACAGAGATAGAGTGACAGAGAAAGAGAGTGACAGAGCAAGAGTGACAGAGAGAGTGACACAGAGAAAGACTGAGTGACAGAGAGATAGCAGAGAGAGACAGAGAGAGATTGACAGAGAGTGACAGAGAGAGAGAGAGAGTGACAGAGATAGAGAGTGTCACACACACACACACACAGACAGACAGACAGACAGACAGACAGACAGACAGACAGACAGACAGACAGACAGACAGACAGACAGACAGACAGAGACACAGAGAGAGGCAGAGAGAGAGAGAGAGAGAGAGAGAGGGGGGGGGAGAAAGAGAAAGAGAGAGAGAGCATCTTCTGCACTTCCACGCAACGTCAAGCTGCACGCGCTCCCCAAAGAAATAGGTCAGCGAGCGCAGCGTGCACCACTAAAAACATCCCTCCCCCACCCGTTCTCACAATAGGACCGCATCTGTGTCACTGCATTTTCGGCTTAGCCATCATCCCTGCTCCTGAAGTGGACTCGCCCGCCAGTTTTGCTTGTCGCTGGCAGACGATCGGCTCCTGCTGCTGCTGTTGGTACACGCTCTGGGACGTCTTGTGAAGCAGCCTCCAGTGAGCACGGGCAAGGGTTCCAGGCGGTTTCTTTCCAAAAATGGACGCTCTTTCACAGTCATCTTGCAAGATTCTTACCGTTGCGCTGTCTTCTTCGCCCAAGCGGTCGAGCTGAGGAGCTGCCTAAGTGAACGGTAAGTGGAGAGGGCAGAGGAAAGAGAGCGGTAGAAAGGGGGAGAGGCGTGTGAGAGGAAAGCAAGGATGAGCTCTGTTGTTCCCCATGCCCTTGCAATGAGGTCTCCATAAAAGTCGATGAAGAGTGTGCTGTCGGTCCTCTCTCAATGATGCTAGACGTGAGTGTGTGTGTGTGTGTGCGTGCGTGCGTGCGCGCGCGCGCATGTGTGACACCCTTGGAGAGGCCGAGTGAGTGGTTATTGATTGCAGCCGCTTCTCCGACCGACGTCTCTGGGTGTTGGGTTGTTCGTCTGGCGCGGTCTGAAGTTGCAACGTAGGCGCGTGGGGGAGGGAGGAGGTGCGACTGATCTCTGATGCTCCTAACGGATCTAATCTGCCTGCTCCGATTCAGTCTCTCGCCCGGCCTGTCTGCCCCAACACAGTCCGACAGAAACGAGAATAGGCCTTGCCACGGTCTGTCGACTTCTCGCTTTGCTAATTGTCATTTCAAACAACAAATTTGCCAAAACGGCAGCTGCATGGGAATATTGACCCTCGTCCGCCGGTTCCATAATCATGTAGTCTTTGAGGGTGAAAGCGATTTATTTTTCGCTAACATATGTAGACAGGTGCCCCTGCCTTCGAGTACATTCTTATACCGCTCTGCAGTTCATGAGCAGTGAGTATTGGGACATTATCGTAAGAGGAAATCGTGAGTGACATAATTATGTTTCTATATACTGGTATACATACACCAAGATGCTAAGATTATGAGACAACCCATTGAGAGATAAGAGAACCAGGAGGAGAAGGAGGAGGTGATGGTGATGGAGGAGGAGCGGCAGAAGTAGCAGCAGCAACAGGAGGAGGAGGAGGAGGAGGAGGAGGAGGAGGAGGAGGAGGAGGAGGAGGAGGAGGAGGAAAACAATTTGAAGAGAATGATGTAAAGACGAAAGCGATGGCAGACAAGGAGAGGAAGGAGGAGTAGGAGAGAGGAAGAAGAAAAGGTGGTGGTGGTGATGGTGGTGGTGGTGGTGATGATGATGATGATGATGATGATGATGATGATGATGATGATGATGATGATGGAGGAAGAGAAGGGAGAGAAGGAGGACGAGGACGACCACGCCAATGACGACCAGAAAAGAAGAAGGATCACAAGTCTGGAGGGACAAAAACCCCTAAAACATAAGTAAGAGACTGGGAAAATAGGCAGCACCAGGCGTGTCTGTTTCGATCAGTTTTCTTAAATCTTCTTTCTGTTCCGCA
>JAWQFJ010021782.1:0-2500 GCA_034096865.1 Theodoxus fluviatilis
GAGACAGAGGACAGAGAGAGAGAGGTGAGAGACCTCTGAGGGAGACGAGGGACAGAGAAGGGAGGAGAGACAGAAGAGAGATAGAGATAGAGACAGAGAGCCGACAGAGAGAGAAGACATGAAGAGAGAGAACAGAGAGCAGAGAGACAGAGAGAAGGTGTGAGAGAGAGGGGGGGGGAGGGGGGTGGGGGAGCGGGGGGGGGGGGGGAGGGTGAGTGGTATGCGGGCGGAGGAGGGGATTCGGGGGAGGAGGGGAGGGGGAGCTAGGGGGGGGGGGGGGGGGGAGGGGAGGAGGCTGTGAGAAGGGGGAAGTCTGGGAAAAAAAAAATGAAAAGGAAAGGAAAAAGACACACAATCGAGGACGTGAGCTTAGCTGGGAAGCTGGAAGTAAAAAGGAGGAGGAAAAGGGAGAGATTTTACGATAATGTACGTGAGAGTAAGGAAGGGGATGGCAAGGGTAGATGGATGAAGAGTGAAAACTGAGTCTTGCTTAACGAGGAACGTCAAATGATCACGTCACAAATTTTGCAAAATGGAGTCTGTTGAATCGTTTTCAATGAAACACCAAAATGTAAAAAAGTCACTTTCTTTTCAAACCTCGATTCTGAAAATTTGATAATATTGAATGGGACCTAACTTCCAGTCAGTGTGCAAAATCTCAAGGAAATCCGTCCAGTAGTTTTTGAGATATAGGCCGTGGAGACGGGACAGACAGACACACACACACACACACACACACAGACAGATAAAAACCGCTGGCGCTGAACCTCCAGGTTTTGGAGAAGAAAAAAAGAAGATCGGGTTCGAACCCGCAGCCTCCGAGAAAAGAGGAGGAAAAAACGCACACACACACAAACACAAAAAACCAGGTGGGTTCGAACCCACAACCCCTCGAAAAAAAGTTTCAGTGCAGAATCGAACCTGGTCATGCATGACCAAGAGCCCAATGCTCTACCAACTGTGCCATTGTAAACTTGTATGTATGTGAAGCATTTATAACGACCTTGTCATAAACCCTCGTGGTTCGTATTTTGCACTGTAAATTGTAGAAAAATGGATGATAGCATGAACTGTTTGGTATTTCATACGGATCTAACCCATCAACGTCAATATTCTTTTCGTAGTATCGCATTTTGGCGCCTGCTGGTAGAGGTTCAACATATATCGAAGCGTTTTGCTGAAGTAGGAAAGATAACTCGGTTTGACTCGATGTCATTACGCTGAAATGGTCGTTGTCCCCAACATTTCCGGGTCAGGGATTGATTAAATCATCATATTTTTGTGACACTGAGACCAGACCATCAAAACAATTAGCACTAGGCCTTGAATCAAATCGTCGTACGAGATCTTACGTTGACTGCAAATGTACAACAGTGCCGCGTGATTGTGTCGACATTCAGTTAGTTCGCTGGGCCCGTATTCACAACGGCGATTTATCTTTTTAACACTCGATTTATCCCCTATCCCCGCGTTATCTTGATCGGTTAGATAAGGTACGCTCGTCAGAGGATCCTAGGTTGCGCTTTGCTATATATACTGCTTTCTTTGTCGTCTCTTCGATTCTCTTAGATCGTAGATGACGTCATGAGATTACGTCAAAGCGGAACAGGCAGTTGGAATCGTCTGAGTTTAGAGACAAGGGTAGTGAATTAGGCAGTACAGTAGTCGCCGCTTATTAAAAACACATTGGGACCGAACAAAAGTGTTTTTAATAAGCGGCGTTTTTATTAACCGTTTGCTTGTTGAACATGTCCATCAGTAACGAAGTAAATCCGGACCTTACCAACTGTATTTAAAAAACGGCTGTTTTTATTAACCGCGTGTTTTATAAGCGGCGACTACTGTATTGCCTTTCTTACTTACATTCAGCCCTTGAGGCAAAATATTCAAATGTGGTAAGAGTGAGAGAGAGAGAGAGAGAGAGAGAGAGAGAGAGAGAGAGAGAGAGAGAGAGAGAGAGAGAGAGAGAGAGAGAGAGAGACAGAGAGAGAGAGAGAGAGAGACAGAGAGAGACAGAGAGAGACAGAGAGAGAGAGACAGAGAGAGAGACAGAGAGAGAGACAGAGAGAGTGAGAGAGAGGGGGGGGGGAGGGGAGCTGGGAAAAGGGGAGGAAGGGAAGAGAGAATGAGAGTAAGAGGGTGGGTGGGAGAGAGAGAGAGAGAGAGAGAGAGAGAGAGAGAGAGAGAGAGAGAGAGAGACAGAGAGAGAGAGACAGAGAGAGAGAGAGACAGAGAGAGAGTGAGAGTAGCCATAAGTACTGATCAAAAGATCAGATAAAGGCCTTGCGGCCTAAGACATCTGAGGACATATCTATCTAAATCATTCTCTGTCCTCGCAAATGACGTCACGAATTCTATTCTATTCTATTCTATTCACCCTGCTTCAAAAATCTCCTCGCAAATGACGTCACGTTTATTCGACGTCAAATGATGACGTCACAGATTTTGCAAAATGGAGTCTGTTGAATTGTTTTCATTGAAACACCAAAATGTAAAAAAG
>JAWQFJ010021782.1:17500-42471 GCA_034096865.1 Theodoxus fluviatilis
CGCCTTTCACTCACGCGTAGCGAGACGCGGTGAGTCTCTTCTAACCCCCAACCCACAGGGATACCCCTAGACGCGAGGAGGTAGAGACACCTTTTCATATTGCAACTTTACCCGTTAAGGAGTGCTCAAACTGCATGCATTCACCCTTATGTCATTGACCTACTCGTATTGTCCATCCAACATGATCTGCACTTCCTGATGAGCTAACAGTCACTCTTCAAATTAACGCGCCTAAATTGATTTTGCAGGTTTTTGACTCACATGCGAAGCAAAAGTGAGTCTATGTACTGAGCCGTGTCGTCCGTCCGTCCGTCCGTCCGTCCGTCCGTCCGGGCGGGCGTCCGTAAAAAACTTAAACGTTGGATTTTTCTCGGAGACTATTAAGTCTATCAACACCAAATGTGGCATGATGGTGTATGATGACAAGGCCTCAAAAAATATACATAGTGACTTGACCTTGCTTCAAGGTCAAGGTCACAGGAGCCATAAATGTGGTCTCAAAAACAGTCATTTTTCACATTTTCCCAATTTTCTCCCACGTTATTGAGAATGGCGACCTCAGCTACAAGTGGTATATAGGTCAAAGCAAGCCCTATCTTTTGATACCAGTTTGGTTGACCTTGCTTCAAGGTCAAGGTCACAGGAGCTCTTCAAAGTTGGATTGTATACATATTTTGAAGTGACCTTGACCCTGAACTATGGAAGATAACTGTTTCAAACTTAATAATTATGTGGGGCACATGTTATACTTTCATCATGAGACACATTTGTTCACATATCATCAAGGTCAAGGTCACTTTGACCCTTATGAAATGTGACCAAAATGGGGTAGTGAACCACTAAAAGTGACTATATCTCATGGTAGAAAGTGCCAATAAGCACCATTGTGCTTCCTATGCCTTGAATTAACAGCTTTGTGTTGCATGACCTTGGATGACCTTGACCTTGGGTCAAGGTCACATGTATTTTGGTAGGAAAAATGTGTAAAGCATTTCTTTGTGTATGTCATTGGTAGGTTTAGTTGGTTGACCTTGACCTTGAAGGTCACCTGAAGGTCAAGGTCATATAAAGGTCAAGGTCAAGCATGTGAGTCGTGTGGGCATTGCCCTTCTTGTTCATTTCAGCTCTCACCAGTACTCGTTTTCCTCCGGGATGAGGAAAAGAAATGTAAACTCAATTTCTTGGTCAATATGACAACTCAAGGATTCCTTCACCTTTAAACCTCTCCACCCATTTGCTGCAAGGGACTCAGATTAAGCGCTCCAACCACTCCGCCACAAAGCCTCACTTCACTTCTGGAGGAGGAGGAGGAGGAGGAGGAGGAGGAGGAGGAGGAGGAGGAGGAGGAGGAGGAGGAGGAGGAGGAGGAGGAGGGGGGGGAGGAGGAGGAGGAGGAGGAGGAGGAGGAGGAGGAGGAGGAGGAGGAGGAGGAGGAGGAGGAGGAGGAGGAGGAGGAGGAGGAGGAGGAGGGAGGAGGGAGGAGGAGGAGGGAGGAGAGAGCAGGAGGGAGGAGAGAGGAGGAAGGAGGAGGAGGGAGGAGGAGGAGGAGGAGGAGGAGGAGGAGGAGGAGGAGGAGGAGGAGGAGGAGGAGGAGGAGGAGGAGGAGGGAGGAGGAGGAGGGAGGAGGAGGAGGGAGGAGGGAGGAGGAGGAGGGAGGAGAGAGCAGGAGGGAGGAGAGAGGAGGAGGGAGGAGGGAGGAGGAGGAGGAGGAGGAGGAGGAGGAGGAGGAGGAGGAGGAGGAGGAGGAGGAGGAGGAGGAGGAGGAGGGAGGAGGAGGAGGAGGAGGAGGAGGAGGAGGAGGAGGGAGGAGGGAGGAGGGAGGAGAGAGCAGGAGGGAGGAGAGAGGAGGAGGGAGGAGGAGGGAGGAGGAGGAGGAATGATGCTACGTAAAACCTGTCGCACCTCGTGACATGGAAACAAGTTTCTGCACTTCATCTGTGTCCAAGATACATATATGTTTTCTCGTGTCCGAGCGGTTGTATCAAGGAAATCTTTTTCTTTTAAATACAACGTTATACGTCTTTTATGATTTATTTTGTGCTCCATAATTATGGTATCTAACTGAAACAAGTTTACCATTCAGCCAAAGTGAACGCCCTATACCCCTCCATCATCAAGTGGTAAAAAATGTCACTGTTATTTCCAAATGATGCAAAATCCTTATATGGTGATGGATCGAGTCAACTGAAATTCCTAATCAGAACAAGCTTCACCACCTGCGAACACCTCTGAAACTGTCTCAGTGAAGCAGTCTGTTTCTGTTTCGCCTAAACACGACACAGCGCAAAACAGATCCCATCTAATCATTCTGTTATAACCTCGGACAGTTTTGCATGGCATAACAAAAAGCAGCACACTGTAGTGAAATGGTGCAGAGTTTGGATAAACGATCATAAAGCATTGATGAGTAGATGAGTTCACGTTCTAAACTGTGAGATTTATTGCTAACATTCATCAGCTGTGCGATATGTTTGTATTAATTCTTTTCCCCCCTCAGCGCCTGATGCCGCACTATTTTCCCGCCTTTATTCTCCTTTGATGTTAGCATTTCTTTGAAATGTTAAAGCCATAAGTCTCGTATCTCGAGAACTAAATGATCAACACATAACTTTAGGGACGTCTCGTCTTCTCTCCTCGGTCGTCGCTGTTGTCATTGCCGTCGTTATCATTCTCTCAGTCATTACCGCACCTTGAGGGTTCTTCTATGCTGTGCCCCTCATGACAGGCCTCAATGGGGCACCACCACCAGAGCACCTGTACTCACTGTTTCATTTGGTCACTTGTCCAGGTGGGACTGCTGGGGATCCAGATTCTGTGGACCACAGAGAGCGAGAACGCCCTGCGGAATGCTCGCATAGAGCGCAAGATCATGTCGGAAACCAACAAGCGTTTCCTGGAGATCCTTAACACGCTCATCTCACAGACAACCCACGACCTGACCAGGGTGGAAAGAACCAAGTACGAGACTCTGGTCACCATCCACGTCCACCAACGAGACATCTTCGACGAGCTCGTGAGTGCCGGTCACTTTCCTTCTCCAGTTTCCTTTCACCACTTTCCTTCTCTACTTTCCTTTCACCACTTTCCTTCTCCACGTTCCTTCTCCACGTTCCTTCTCCACTTTCCTTCTCCACTTTCCTTCTCCACGTTCCTTCTCCACGTTCCTTCTCCACGTTCCTTCTCCACTTTCCTTCTCTACTTTCCTTCTCCACTTTCCTTCTCCACGTTCCTTCTCCACGTTCCTTCTCCACGTTCCTTCTCCACTTTCCTTCTCCACTTTCCTTCTCCAGTTTCCTTCTCCACTTTCCTTCTCCACTTTCCTTCTCCACTTTCCTTCTCCACTTTCCTTCTCCACTTTCCTTCTCCACTTTCCTTCTCCACTTTCCTTCTCCACTTTCCTTCTCCACTTTCCTTGTCCACTTTCCTTCTCCACTTTCCTTCTCCACGTTCCTTCTCCACGTTCCTTCTCCACTTTCCTTCACCACTTTCCTTCTCCACTTTCCTTGTCCACTTTCCTTCTCCACGTTCCTTCTCCACGTTCCTTCTCCACGTTCCTTCTTCACTTTCCTTCTCCACTTTCCTTCACCACTTTCCTTCTCCACTTTCCCTCTCCACTTTCCTTCTCCACTTTCCTTCACCACTTTCCTTCTCCACTACACCTATAACTAGAGAGCGCTCAGAGAGCGCAAGCCCCCGCCAAGGGGGCAAACAATTCTCTTCCATGGCCTATAGATTTCAGGCAGCGTGTTCTGCTAGGTAGATCTGACACTATGACGTTTTGTTCATTTTAGGGTCTGCTAGCAGTCTCTGAATGCGGAACGCATCCGCCGACGGAATGAATAGTTTGACGTCATCAAATTTGCGATGTGCAATAAGATATATATTTATAAATCAATTCGAAAATAAGATAGCATTTTACCTCGATAATTTAATACAGTATTCCTTGGGTAAAACCCTTACATTTCACCACATTTCATCAGAATCCGTCTTTAACGTTTTGAGTTATTTTGCCGAATAACGCACCAAACAACCGACCGACCGAAAAACATTACCTCCTTGGCAGATGCTTGAGCGCGTTGCATAGACGAGAGGATAGGCAAGATCTTGCGAGGAATAGGCCGGTGTCAACATGTGCCAACACGATGAAAACCGAGGTCAAGGCAGCCAAATGTGGACACATGTTAACACCGACCTACACCCCTCAAGACCTCGTGTCTGAGATACTCGGCCCATGTGTATAGAGGAGCACAGTGTGTTGTGTCCACTGTAAGTTCCAGAATGGTAAAAGCGATATTTATAAATTACTTACATAAATCCGAGCACACATAGTTCAGTGCATCCGTCGTCCGTCGTCCTTACATGCCCGGATGACCCTAATACCAATATCTAGTGTTGCTAGTCCTTTGCTAGTTACACGGAAAGCTGGGGTGACCTGAAAGCGGCTTTCCCGCACGTGTTTGGTGTTTGCTTTCGGTCAGAAAGTTTGCTGAGCGGCACCGAGAAAAACCACGAGAAACGACTGAGGTTCATGCATTGATATTGACATTGAAAATGCTCTCCAATTACTTAGCCTTGCATGATCTGGCCATATTTCGTCAAGTGACATTGAGCATTTTCAAGGTCGAAACAGCAGCCTCGGATACAGGGCAGCGTAGACAGGAGATGACACCGCGGACCATGGTAGCTCAGCTGGTAGAGCATTTCGGGCGCTACCCGAAAGGTCGCGGGTTCAGTCCTCGTCTGTGGTCTAACATTTTTGACTCACATGCGAAGCAAAAGTGAGTCTATGTACTCACCCTTTTCGTCCGTCCGGGCGTCCGGGCGTCCGAAAACTTTAACGTTGGATTTTTCTCGGAGACTATTAAGTCTATCAATACCAAATGAGGCATGATGGTGTATGATGACAAGGCCTCAAAAAAGATACATGGTGACTTGTCCTTGCTTCAAGGTCAAGGTCGCAGGGGCCATAAATGTTGTCTAAAAACAGTCATTTTTCACATTTTCTCAATTTTCTCTATAGTTTTTGAGATTATATACCTGACCTATATATGGTATATAGGACAAAGTAAGCCCTATATTTTGATACCAGTTTAGTTGACCTTGCTTCAAGGTCAAGATCACAGGAGCTCTTCAAATTTGGATTGTATACATATTTTGAAGTGACCCTGACCCTGAACTATGGAAGATAACTGCTTCAAACTTAATAATTATATGGGGCACATGTTATACTTTCATCATGAGACACATTTGGTCACATATCATCAAAGTCGAGGTCACTTTGACCCTTATGAAATGTGACCAAAATGGGGTAGTGAACCACTAAAAGTGACCATATCTCATGGTAGAAAGTGCCAATAAGCACCATTGTGCTTCCTATGTCTTGAATTAACAGCTTTGTGTTGCATGACCTTGGATGACCTTGACCTTTGGTCAAGGTCACATGTATTTTGGTAGGAAAAATGTGTAAAGCATTTCTTAGTGTATGATGTCATTGGTAGGTTTAGTTGTTTGACCTTGACCTTGAAGGACACCTGAAGGTCAAGGTCATATAAAGGTCAAGGTCAAGCATGTGAGTCGTATGGGCTTTGCCCTTCTTGTTTTGTTGTTGGCTGACTTTCCCACGCAGGATTTCGGCTTTGTAAAACTTTCGTTCTTTCATTCGTCCCTCTCTCCATCTATATATCCCCAGTGCAAGAAGCAGATCCGCTCGTTGACAGACTTCGAGTGGCTGAAGCAAGCACGCTTCTACTTCCGAGAGGACACGGACCAGTGCATAGTGCAGATCACTGACGTGGAGTTCCTCTACCAGAACGAGTTCCTGGGATGTACGGAGAGGCTGGTCATCACCCCTCTCACCGACAGGTAGGCAGCGCTGCTGGTGGCGGACCTGCAAGAACCGGGCCTCCGTTCCCCACGAGGGATGCATGTGATGTGGTGTGGTGTGATGTGATGTGATGTGATGTGGTGTGATGTGGTGTGGTGTGATGTGATGTGTGATGTGATGTGGTGTGGTGTGGTGTGATGTGATGTGGTGTGGTGTGTTGTGATGTGGTGTGGTGTGGTGTGTTGTGATGTGGTGTGGTGTGATGTGATGTGGTGTGATGTGGTGTGTGATGTGATGTGGTGTGATGTGGTGTGATGTGATGTGATGTGGTGTGGTGTGATGTGATGTGATGTGATGTGGTGTGATGTGGTGTGATGTGATGTGATGTGGTGTGGTGTGATGTGGTGTGATGTGATGTGATGTGATGTGATGTGTGTGGTGTGGTGTGGTGTGATGTGATGTGATGTGATGTGATGTGATGTGGTGTGGTGTGATGTGGTGTGATGTGATGTGATGTGATGTGGTGTGGTGTGTTGTGATGTGGTGTGTTGTGGTGTGGTGTGGTGTGGTGTGGTGTGATGTGATGTGATGTGATGTGGTGTGATGTGATGTGATGTGATGTGATGTGATGTGATGTGGTGTGATGTGGTGTGATGTGGTGTGATGTGATGTGATGTGATGTGATGTGATGTGATGTGATGTGGTGTGATGTGGTGTGATGTGATGTGATGTGATGTGATGTGATGTGATGTGATGTGATGTGATGTGATGTGATATGATGTGGTGTGATGTGATGTGATGTGATGTGATGTGATGAGATGTGCTGTGATGTGGTGTGGTGTGGTGTGATGTGGTGTGATGTGATGTGATGTGATGTGATGTGGTGTGGTGTGGTGTGGTGTGGTGTGATGTGATGTGGTGTGATGTGATGTGATGTGATGTGGTGTGATGTGATGTGATGTGATGTGATGTGGTGTGATGTGGTGTGATGTGGTATGATGTGATGTGGTGCTTTGTAGTGTGCTGTGATGTGGTGTGATGTGGTGTGGTGCGATGTGGTGTGGTGTGGTGTGATGTGGTGTGATGTGGTGTGGTGCGATGTGATGCGATGTGATGCGATGTGGTGTGATGTGGTGTGGTGTGGTCTGATGTTATGTGTTGTGGTGTAATGTAATGTAAGGTAACGTAAGGTAACTGATTGCACTGTAGTGTAATGTAACGGAATGTTATGTAATGTAACGGAATAAAGTGTAATGTAACGGGATGTTATGTAATGTAACGGAATGCAGTGTAATGTAACGGAATGCAGTGTAATGTAACGGAATGCAGTGTAATGTAATGGAATACAGTGTAATGTAATGGAATGCAGTGTAATGTAACAGAATGCAGTGTAATGTAACGGAATGCAGTGTAATGTAACGGAATGCAGTGTAATGTAATGGAATACAGTGTAATGTAATGGAATATAGTGTAATGTAGCGGAATGCAGTGTAATGTAACGGAATGCAGTGTAATGTAATGGAATACAGTGTAATGTAATGGAATACAGTGTCATGTAATGGAATATAGTGTAATGTAGCGGAATGCAGTGTAATGTAACGGAATACAGTGCAATGTAATGGAATATAGTGTAATGTAGCGGAATGCAGTGTAATGTAACGGAATGCAGTGTAATGTAATGGAATACAGTGTAATGTAATGGAATACAGTGTATCGTAACGGAATACAGTGCAATGTAGCGGAATGCAGTGTAATGTAACGGAACGCAGTGTAATGTAATGGAATACAGTGTAACGTAACGGTATTCAGTGTAATGTAACGGAATGTAAAGTACTGTAACAGAGCGGAATGCAGTGTAATGTAACGGTATACAGTGTAACGTAACGGAATGTAATGTACTGTAACAGAGCGGAATGCAGTGTAATGTAAGGGGATGTTATATAATGTAGAGGAATGCAGTGTAATGTAACGGAATACAGTGTAATGTAACGGAATTCAGTGTAATGTAACGGAATACAGTGTAATGTAACGGAATGCAGTGTAATGTAACGGAATACAGTGTAATGTAACGGAATACAGTGTAATGTAACGGAATGCAGTGTAATGTAACGGAATGCAGTGTAATGTAACGGAATACAGTGTAATGTAACGGAATACAGTGTAATGTAACGGAATGCAGTGTAATGTAACGGAATACAGTGTAATGTAACGGAATGCAGTGTAATGTAATGTAACGGAATGCAGTGTAATGTAACGGAATGCAGTGTAATGTAATGTAACGGAATGCAGTGTAATGTAACGGAATACAGTTTAATACAACAAAATGCAGGGTAATGTAGCGGAATACAGTGTAATGTAACGGAATACAATGTAATGTAACGGAAAGCAGTGTAGTGTGGTAAAGTGTGCTGTGTAATGTGTCATGTGTGGTGCAGTGTAGTGTTATGTTCTGTTTATGAGTACTTCCACAGGCAGTTTAGTCTGCCCTGACGTTTTTGACTCACATGCGAAGCATAAGTGAGTCTATGTACTCACCCTTTTCGTCCGTCCGGGCGTCCGGGCGTCCGGGCGTCCGGGCGTCCGAAAACTTTAACGTTGGATTTTTCTCGGAGACTATTAAGTCTATCAATACCAAATGTGGCATGATGGTGTATGATGACAAGGCCTCAAAAAACATACATAGTGACTTGTCCTTGCTTCAAGGTCAAGGTCGTAGAGGCCATAAATGTTGTCTAAAAAACAGTCATTTTTCACATTTTCTCAATTTTCTCTGACGTTTTTGAGATTGGATACCTGACTTATATATAGTATATAGGCCAAAGTAAGCCCTATCTTTTGATACCAGTTTAGTTGACCTTGCTTCAAGGTCAAGGTCACAGGAGCTCTTCAAAGTTGGATTGTATACATATTTTGAAGTGACCCTGACCCTGAACTATGGAAGATAACTGTTTCAAACTTAATAATTATGTGGGGCACATGTTATACTTTCATCATGAGACACATTTGGTCACATATCATCAAGGTCAAGGTCACTTTGACCCTTATGAAATGTGACCAAAATGGGGTAGTGAACCACTAAAAGTGACCATATCTCATGGTAGAAAGTGCCAATAAGCACCATTGTGCTTCCTATGTCTTGAATTAACAGCTTTGTGTTGCATGACCTTGGATGACCTTGACCTTGGGTCAAGGTCACATGTATTTTGGTAGGAAAAATGTGTAAAGCATTTCTTAGTGTATGATGTCATTGGTAGGTTTAGTTGTTTGACCTTGACCTTGAAGGTCACCTGAAGGTCAAGGTCATATAAAGGTCAAGGTCAAGCATGTGCGTCGTATGGGCTTTGCCCTTCTTGTTCACAAAATGGCGTAGCTTCCTTCACTGGCACTGTCAGGAGTGGCGCTGGAGCCAGTTCATGTAATAACAGTCTCGTCTGCAGTGATCACAGACGACAGTGGAGGAGTCACAGTTTCTTTTAGCTGTCCTCAACTCTTTGGCCCTTCGATCAGCACACTGTTCACGCCTCGTCTCTGCATTCCTCTGTAAGCCTGTTTTTGCAACAAGGAACCAGCAGGCCTCCCTGTCCCTAGTCACAGTTTCTTTTAGCTGTCCTCAACTCTTTGGCCCTTCGATCAGCACACTGTTCACGCCTCGTCTCTGCATTCCTCTGTAAGCCTGTTTTTGCAACAAGGAACCAGCAGGCCTCCCTGTACCTAGCTCTGTAGCCCTATGTAACCCTGTCTTTACAATAAGGAACCAGTCCTCTCTGTCCCTAGCTCTGCAGCCCTCTGTAACCCTGTCTTTACAATAAGGAACCAGGCCTCCCTGTCCCTAGCTCTGCAGCCCTCTGTAAGCCTGTCTTTACAATAAGGAACCAGTCCTCCCTGTCCCTAGCTCTGCAGCCCTCTGTAACCCTGTCTTTACAACAAGGAACCAGGCCTCCCTGTCCCTAGCTCTGCAGCTCTCTGTAACCCTGTCTTTACAATAAGAAACCAGTCCTCCCTGTCCCTAGCTCTGCAGCCCTCTGTAACCCTGTCTTTACAATAAGGAACCAGGCCTCCCTGTCCCTAGCTCTGCAGCCCTCTGTAAGCCTGTCTTTACAACAAGGAACCAGTCCTCCCTGTCCCTAGCTCTGCAGCTCTCTGTAAGCCTGTCTTTACAACAAGGAACCAGGCCTCCCTGTCCCTAGCTCTGCAGCTCTCTGTAAGCCTGTCTTTACAACAAGGAACCAGTCCTCCCTGTCCCTAGCTCTGCAGCCCTCTGTAACCCTGTCTTTACAACAAGGAACCAGGCCTCCCTGTCCCTAGCTCTGCAGCTCTCTGTAAGCCTGTCTTTACAACAGGGAACCAGGTCTCCCTGTCCCTAGCTCTGCAGCCCTCTGTAACTCTGCCTTTACAACAGGGAACCAGGCCTCCCTGTCCCTAGCTCTGCAGCCCTCTGTAACTCTGGCTTTACAACAGGCCTCTCTGTCCCTCGCTCTGCAGCCCTCTGTAACCCTGGCTTTACAACAAGGAACCAGGCCTCCCTATTCCCAGCTCTGTGGCCCCTGATGTTGGCATCAGTGCAGGCTTGTAGCGTCTCTCTCCTGCACTCGTCCCAGTACTGGAGGCATGGGGGATCCACTGGTCGAACTTCCTCTGCTAGGTCCCTGTATCACAGAGGCGGGTTTCTCAGATTATGAATATGCAATCCAAAGCAATCCAAAGCAATCCAAAGCAATCCAAAGCAATCCAAAGCAATCCAAAGCAATCCACAGCAATCCAAAGCATTCCAAAGCAATCCAAAGCAATCCAAAGCAATCCAAAGCAGTCCAAAGCATTCCAAAGCAATCCAAACCAATCCAAAGCAATCCAAAGCAATCCAAAGCAATCCAAAGCAATCCAAGCAATCCAAAGCAATCCAAAGCATTCCAAAGCAATCCAAAGCAATCCAAAGCAATCCAAAGCAATCCAAACCAATCCAAACCAATCCAAACCAATCCAAAGAGCGTTTTCTGTATTATTCTTAAGTGATCACTGTAAGAAATGAATAATCCATATTTTTCCCAAACCCAGGGATTGAACCATGGCACTGCGCCTCGCACGTACTCAAACGGCAAAGTTTGCTCGCCTAAATCCGCCTGTCAAATGACATGATTTCAATAGGCGAGTAGAGGTTGAGGAACTGTCTAAACACTCATGCAGGAGGGGAGACTACACTGGATATGGGGCCGCAAGGAGCTGACTATACACTCATGCAGGAGGGGAGGCTACACTGGAGTAGAGTTTGAGGAGCTGTCTATACACTCATGCAGGAGGGCAGACTACACTGGATATGGGGCCGCAAGGAGCTGGTGATCGCTCTAACCATACGGGAGTCGTTATCAAAATGGGAACGAAAACGCGGACCGTGCCTGGTTCCGGAAACGAATTTATCACAAGAACTGCTTAACTAGATGTTGCGTATGATTACAGCGATCACTTTGCCGTTTGGATAGCTTTGGATTGCTTTGGATAGCTTTGGATAGCTTTGGATTGCTTTGGATTGCATATCCGGAGTCATGGGAAACGCGCCTCAGGTTCTTTGATGCTGCATATTGCAATGATCGAAAAGAGTCACAATTAGCAGGAACTAAACCATGGCGCACCATTGCCATCGGGTCGAGCTGGTACTGGAAGTACCGAACTTAACCCTTTTATCCCCTGCTATAGAAAAAGATAATCCTTCAAAATGTCAACATGTTTTTAAGCAAACACCACAGGGGGAATAAAGGTGGGAAAGTGGGACGGCAATGGTTTCATCCGTGGTTATAGGGTTAAATAGAGATGCGTTCATCAGTGTAGTTATTTGATCGCCCTCCATCAGCGTGCCTTTGCTGAGAAGGTAATGTGACTATTCTGCAGTGCGAGGAGATTAGGTGGTGTGGTTCATGGTTCAATCCCTGCACGGGATGACCCGATCGTTATTTTCCATCATTGCCACTAGAGAATGACTGCGTTTCTTTCCAAATGTGGTGTTACCACGTCCCTGTGAGTTTGAATACTGTGGTGTGTGTATAGCCAGAGCCACTCAACGCAGCCCTCATTTCTCACCCACGCATGCGTCCAAACACGTACGAACACACACACACACACACACACACACACACACACACACACACACATATTTACACACACACACACACACACACACACATACACACACAAAGACACACAAGAAGCTATTTTCACTCACTCCCAGACTCCAAAACACCTTCACTTCCAACCTCCACCTTATTTTCCTGTCACTTTTCTTCCCTCCTACCTCCATTCCTACACTCCTCCTCCCCCCCTCCCTCCCTCCCCTCTCCCCCCTCCTTCCCTCCCCCCTCCCCCCACCCCAGCCCCCCTCCCCCTCCCCCCTCCCCCTCCCCCCTCCCCCCCTCCTCCCTCCCCCTTCCCCCCTCATCTCCCCCCTCCCCCCTCTCTCGCCCTCCCTCCCCCTCCCTCCTTCCCCCGCCCTCCCCCTCCCTCCCCCCTCCCTCCTCCTAACCTTCCACCTCCCTCCCCCCCAACCTCCCTCTTTCCCCCGAAAAAGTAAATTCTTGTACCGAGGATTGAACTCGTTACCTTACACTGCAGGTGCTACATCACATTAGCTCAAGCAATAGGCATGTCCATGGGCGGGGCGCCAGCCGGGCCCGCGGGGACGGGCAAGACAGAGACAACGAAGGACATGGGCAAAGCTCTCGGCAAATACGTCGTCGTCTTCAATTGCTCTGACCAAATGGACTACAGAGGACTGGGCCGAATCTACAAAGGTAACGGGATATGTGTGTGTGTGTGTGTGTGCGTGTGTGTGTGTGTGTGTGTGTGTGTGTGTGTGTTTGTGTGTGTGTGTGTGTGTGCGTGTGTGTGTGTGTGTGTGTGTGTGCGTGAGAGAGAGAGAGAGAGAGAGAGAGAGAGACAGACAGACAGACAGACAGACAGACAGACAGACAGACAGACAGACAGACAGACAGACAGACAGACAGACAGACAGACAGACACAAAGACAGACAGACAGACACAAAGACAGACAGACACAAAGACACAAAAACACACATACAGACGCAAATACACACAGACACACAGACACACAGACACACAGACAGACAGAGAGACAGACAGACAGACAGACAAGAAGACAGGCAGACAAACAGACAGACAGACGGACGGACAGATTCCGACTGACAGACAGATTCAGACAGACAGACAGATTCACAGACAGACAGACAGACAGACAGACAGACAGATTCACAGACAGACAGACAGACAGACAGACAGACAGACAGACAGACAGACAGACAGACAGACAGACAGACAGACAGACAGACACAAAGATACACAGATACACAGGGAGACACAGACAGAGAGGGTGGGGGGAGAGGAGAGAGAGAGAGAAATAGAGAGACAGAGAGAGAGACAGAGAGAGAGAGACAGAGAGAGAGACAGAGACACAGAGAGAGACAGAGACAGAGAGAGAGACAGAGAGAAAGGCATTTCAGACAGGTAGGCAAGCCGAGGTATGGACGGACAGAGAGGCAAATGTACACACGGAACAGACTGATGGATGGACAGAGAGGCAAATGTACAGACGGAACAGACTGATGGACGGACAGAGAGGCAAATGTACAGACGGAACAGACTGAGGGACGGACAGAGAGGTAAATGTACAGACGGAACAGACTGATGGATGAACAGAGAGGCAAATGTACAGACGGAACAGACTGATGGATGAACAGAGACAGAGCAAAAGGTATATTCGCAGAGAGAGACGCAGACAAATGCATAGTTGTATTTACAATCACACCCGCGCGCACACGCACGCACAACGACTCGAACGCGCTCGCTCAGAGACACGCACACACGCACACATGCAAACACACACACCACACACACACAAACACGCGCACACACACACACACGAACACACCCACCCACACACACACACACACACACACACACACACACACACACACACACACACGCACTCACACGCATATACTGTCGGAAGGACATGCCTCTTCGTGCCCAAATGAGATGGCACAAATTTGATTACAAACTTGCATATCAAGGACCACTGAATATTGCATTGTTTTAAATGAAATCAGTCAATAGGAAACATGCTAGGAAAAAAGGGTACAAGCGAACAAAAATCATGAAATGAGTAGATGGAGTGAAAGAAAACTAAATATAAAGTCATTGACAAAAGGAGCGGTGTTTAAATGTACAAACAAATAAAGAATGGCTGTGTGACTGAATGAATGAATGATTGATTGAATTCAGAATACACAAAAAAGAATAAATGAATGAGTGATCGAACTAGTCAATGCCAGAATGAATGAGTGAATTATCGAACGAACAATACATGTATGAATAAATCACTGAGAAATCGAATGAAAAAAGAGGGATCAAATGAATCAATGCATGACTGAATACAATAATTAATAGATGAATCAGTTGATAAATGATAGGATGAATGGATGATAAAATCTTTAAAAATTGAATGACTGATAAAATAAATGAATGAAACTACGAATGAATGAATGATAATGAACGAATGTTCGAACGATCAAATATATAAACGAATGAAAGAGCACATCAGTGAGTAACAGAATATGTGTTTGCCTAAGGACTGGCTCTGTACTGTTTAAATGTAAAGAAATTAGTAGAGCGACATGTACGTGTATATATACATTACAAATAATGTACATCCTTTTCATTTTTGACTCACATGCGAAACAAAAGTGAGTTTATGTACTCACCCGTTTCGTCCGTCCGGACGTCCGGGCGTTCGGGCGTCCGAAAGCTTTAACGTTAGATTTTTCTCGGAGACTATTAAGTCTATCAATACCAAATGTAACATGATTGTGTACAGGGCCGGACCCAGGGGGGGGGGGGGGTTCCTGGGGTTCCGGACCCCCCCCCCCTAGAAAAGCATGTACCTTGGTTTGAGTTTTTTTACAAAAATATTTTTTGTGTGTGTCTCCAAAAACAATGCTGCTCTTACCCCTCAAAACAAGGCCCAGAATGCACCAGATTGCACAGATTTTAACCGTTTTTCAAAAAAATTCCGGGGGGGCATGCCCCCGGACCCCCCTAGTTTGCGCGCCTGCTTCGCGGGCGCGCGCTCGTGGCTTTGCCACTTCGCTGATTTGTCCCCCCCAACCAAAAAGGAACCCCCCCCCCAACTCATTTGGTCCGGCCCTGGTGTATGATGACAAGGCCTCAAAAAACATACATGGTGACTTGACTTTTCTTCAAGGTCAAGGTCGCAGAGGCCATAAACGTTGTCTAAAAACAGTCATTTTTCACAATTTCTCAATTTTCTCTGAAGTTTTTGAGATTGGATACCTGACCTATATATGGTATATAGGCCAAAGTAAGCCCTATTTTTTAATACTAGTTTGGTTGACCATGCATCAAGGTCAAGATCACAGGAGCTCTTCAAATTTGGATTGTATACATATTTTGAAGTGACCCGGACCCTTATCTATGGAAGATAACTGTTTCAAACTTAATAATTATGTGGGGCACATGTTATACTTTCATCATGAGACACATTTGGTCACATGTCATCAAGGTCAAGGTCACTTTGACCCTTATGAAATGTGACCAAAATGGGGTAGTGAACCACTAAAAGTGACCATATCTCATGGTAGAAAGTGCCAATAAGCACCATTGTGCTTCCTATGTCTTGAATTAACAGCTTTGTGTTGCATGACCTTGGATGACCTTGACCTTGACCATGAAGGTCACCTGAAGATCAAGGTCATGTAAAGGTCAAGGTCAAGCATGTGAGTCGTATGGGCTTTGCCCTTCGTGTATACTATTACTTTTGTAAACAAATGTTGAGGCCTCACATGGCCAAATAAGGCTGAGAGGTCCTTAAGCAATAAACATTCATTCATCAATCATTCATTCATTCGTTCGTTCATTCGTTCATTCATTCGTTCGTTCATTCGTTCATTCATTCGTTCATTCATTTGCTCGTTCATTCATTCTTTAGGATTGGCTCAGTCTGGTTCCTGGGGTTGCTTCGATGAGTTCAACCGAATCGAGCTGCCCGTGTTGTCCGTGGCAGCTCAGCAGATCTACGTGTGTCTGATGGCACGCAAAGAACACAAGAAGTCCTTCATCTTCACCGACGGCGACGACGTTGCCCTCAACCCGGAGTTTGGGTTCTTCATCACCATGGTAACAGACTAGCTATTTTCGCCTCTGAGAGAGGAAGCAGGATGCTGGTCCGGGCTTTCAAGGGCGACACAAAACAGGACGTAAACGGTATGGATGTTACACACTTCTTCAGGACAACGCAACAAACAAAATGGACGACAGACTCCACTTTGTGACCGGTGCAGGCGGGAAAAAGTAAAGTGTTCCATTTTGTGTTGTCCTTCAAAGTCCGGATCAGTGAGTTCCTTGCTTCCTTTCGGTATTTCTGTATCCCGAGCTACAGTCACTTCTTCTTTGTTGTTTGACATAGAATACTACTTGCTTTCTTTTATAGTCAGTTTCCCTGTGGTGACGTGTGTATTTACTCCAGTGCATAAACGTTTTTGAAGTACCTGTAGTAACGCTAAACCATTCTGTTTAGTTTATTATTCGGTGATATGTAATTAAAGTCACCACAGCACTATGTACACTGCTTTTCGCCTTCAGTACGAAGTTAAAATTCTAATCAAATGTTTGTTGCTTCTCTCTCTCTCTCTCTCTCTCTCTCTCTCTCTCTCTCTCTCTCTCTCTCTCTCTCTCCAGATGATGTCCATCTCATTAGGTCAGTTGCAATGTATTTATATTATGCCTTCAGAAGAAGACAAGAGGCCTTAAAAACAACCGTTGACATGTTCGAAAAATTAGGTTGTGATAGGCTGGTGGCCTAACAATTACAATCGTTCTTCTCTCTCTCTCTCTCTCTCTCTCTCTCTCTCTCTCTTTCTCTCTCTCTCTCTCTCTTTCTCTCTCTCTCTCTTTCTCTCTCTCTCTCTCAACCCTTTCTCTTACTCTCTCTCTCTCTCTCTCTCTCTCTCTCTCTCTCTCTCTCTCTCCGATTTAAATATTGCCAATAACCAAAGTAGGCTTGAACCATATCCATGTATTCATTCATCTATGCGTTCATTCATTCTTATCATTACGTTCTTTCAGAATCCGGGTTATGCCGGACGACAAGAGCTGCCCGAAAATTTGAAAGTTATGTTCCGCACAGTTGCCATGATGGTACCTGACCGACAGGTCAGTAGTGCACAACCTGTGGTAGTGCATCCTAGCACTCCATGTACGTTGTTACGCGTCTGAATCAATCTATCGCATAATCATGCGCAAAAAAAAACAATTATCTCAATAAGTTTTCGAATGATATGAAATCGTACTGTATTTTCTGTTCTTCCATCCTATCTCCTTTTTTGACTCACATGCGAAGCAAAAGTGAGTCTATGTACTCACCCGTTTCGTCCGTCCGGATGTCCGGGCGTCCGGGCGTCCGTTTAAAACTTTAACGTTGGATTTTTCTCAAAGACTATTAAGTCTATCAACACCCTATTTGGCACGATGGTGTATGATGACAAAGCCTAAAAAACATACATAGTGACTTGACCTTGCTTCAAGGTCAAGGTCGCAGGGGCCATACATGTTGTCTAAAAAACAGCCATTTTTCACATTTTCTCAAATTTCTCTGAAGTTTTTGAGATTGGATACTTCACCTATGCATGGTATATAGGGCAAAGTAAACCCTATTTATTTTATTCCAGTTTGGTTGACCGTGCTTTAAGGCCAAGGTCACAGGAGCTCTTCAAATTTGGATTGTATACATATTTTGAAGTGACCTTGACCCTCAACTATGGAAGATAACTGTTTCAAACTTAATAATTATGTGGGGCACATGTTATACTTTCATTATGAGACACATTTGGTCACTTATCATTAATGTCAAGGTCACTTTGACCCTTATGAAATGTGACTAAAATGGGGTAGTGAAGCACTAAAAGTGACCATATCTCATGGTAGAAAGTGCCAATAAGCACCATTGTGCTTCCTATGTCTTGAATTAACAGCTTTGTGTTGCATGACCTTGAATGACCTTGACCTTGGGTCAAGACCACATGTATTTTGGTAGGAAAAATGTGTAAAGCATTTCTTAGTTTAGTGTATGATGTCATTGCTAGGTGTAGTTGATTGGCCTTGACCTTGAAGGTCACCTGAAGGTCAAGGTCATGTAAAAGTCAAGGTCAAGCATGTGAGTCGTATGGGCTTTGCCCTTTTTGTTTTTCTTTATATTTCCTTTCAGTCTTATTTTCAGTCAGGAGCGTGGAGATGTTGAACTGTGTATCTTTTTTCTGTGTAGATTATCATGCGAGTCAAGCTGGCCTCCTGCGGATTTCTAGAGAACATCATACTAGCCCAGAAATTTTTCACGCTGTACAAACTGTGTGAGGAGCAACTGTCCAAGCAAGTGAGTCTACACATTCACTCTCGTTCACTCACCCACTCGCTCACTCACTCGCTCACTCACTCACTCACTCACCCACTCACTCACTCACTCACTCACTCGCTCACTCACTCACTCACTCACTCACCCACTCGCTCACTCACTCGCTCACTCACTCACTCACTCACTCACTCACTCACTCACTCACTCACTCACTCACTCACTCACTCACTCACTCACTCACTCACTCACTCACTCACTCACTCACTCACTCACTCACTCACTCACTCACTCACTCACTCACTCACTCACTCACTCACTCACTCACTCACTCACTCACTCACTCACTCACTCACTCACTCACTCACTCACCCACTCACTCACTCACTCACTCACTCGCTCACTCACTCACTACTCACTCACCCACTCACTCACCCACTCGCTCACTCACGCACTCACTCACCCACTCGCTCACCCACTCACTCACCCACTCGCTCACTCACTCACTCACTCACTCGTTAGCTCACTCTCTCCCTTGCTTACTCTTTCGCTTACTCACTCTCATTCAATCGTTCACTCATTCACTCACTCACTCATCCGTCACTCAACCACTCAAGTAACTACTCATTTTACTCACCTACTCACGGACTCTCAACTGAATCGGTTAGTGGGTGGGGGAATGGAGGTGGGCGGGTAGAGGGGGAAGGAAAGAGAGATAGAACGAGTGAGAGTGAGAGAGTGAGAGTGAGAGAGAGAGAGACAGACAGAGAGACGCAGAGAGAGAGAGAGAGAGACAGAGAGAGAGAGAGAAAGAGAGCGACAGAGACACAGAGAGAGAGATAAAGACAGAGACAGAGAGAGACAGAGATTGAGAGGGAGTGAGTGAGTGAGAGAGAGACACAAAGAGAGACACAGAGAAAGACAGACAGAGAGACAGAGAGACAGAGAAAGCGACAGAGAGAGACAGAGAGAGAGAGACAGAGACAGAGAGAGAGAGAGAGAGAGAGAGAGAGAGAGAGAGAGTCTTCTCACTGTACATGCCTATCCAATAAATTAGACGGCCAATCAAAACCAGGCAGACAGCAGCTGAATCATAGTTTATTGCTTTGTAAAGAAATTAACGAGGGAAAAAAACAACAAGATAAATAAATAACACAGTCGTCAGCAGAAAACGTCTCTTTGTGTCTAGGACCCGAGGCACAAAGCGTGACGTAGCGAAACATTGTTTTTGCTTCTCGTTGCGACGAGCCTCTCTTGTACTAGTGCTGAATGAGTCGAAGTCGGCAAGATTTCCGGACACTGTACCCCAGTTTTGAAATCTCGGCCTTACAGTCACGTGACTCGCCCGCCCGGGGAGTTATGCTAAGATCCGGCCGCGTTAATGTATCTGCGCTTTGTGACAAACGTCTTGCTCGGCGATAATGTACTCCATGCACCTTAACGGTCCGCGTGATTCGAGTGTAATCTTAAGCTGAACGACGTTTATAAATGTCCGTTCTCGCGAGAAATGCCGAGATTTGAAACTGGGGTACAGTGTCCGGAAATGTTGCCGACAACGACCATTTCAGCTGTACTGGTTGGTCCCGCAGAGCTACATGACACCACGTGGCTGCTATTTTTAGCTCTGTTTCCTACACTGGAGCTCTTTTCTGGTTGGCTAGTTGATGGCTGCGCCTCAGATTTGTCGCCCTCAAATATACAGCTTTCTATTCGACGTGGCTAGTTGTTGTTTTTGACTCACATGCGAAGCAAAAGTGAGTCTATGTACTGAGCCGTGTCGTCCGTCCGTCCGTCCGTCTGTCCGTCCGGGCGTCCGTCCGGGCGTAAAAAACTTAAACGTTGGATTTTTCTCGGAGACTATTAAGTCTATCAACACCAAATGTAACATGATGGTGTATGATGACAAGGCCTCAAAAAAAAATACATAGTGATTTGACCTTGTTTCAAGGTCAAGGTCACAGGAGCCATAAATGTGGTCTCAAAAACAGTCATTTTTCACATTTTCCCAATTTTCTCCCACGTTATTGAGAATGGCGACCTTAGCTACAAGTGGTATATAGGTCAAAGCAAGCCCTATTTTTTGATACCAGTTTGGTTGACCTTGCTTCAAGGTCAAGGTCACAGGAGCTCTTCAAAGTTGGATTGTATACATATTTTGAAGTGACCTTGACGCTGAACTATGGAAGATAACTGTTTCAAACTTAATAATTATGTGGGGCACATGTTATACTTTTATCCTGAGACACACTTGTTCACATATCATCAAGGTCAAGGTCACTTTGACCCTTATGAAATGTGACCAAAATGAGGTAGTGAACCACTAAAAGTGACTATATCTCATGGTAGAAAGTGCCAATAAGCACCATTGTGCTTCCTATGTCTTGAATTAACAGCTTTGTGTTGCATGACCTTGGATGACCTTGACCTTGGGTCAAGGTCACATGTATTTTGGTAGGAAAAATGTGTAAAGCATTTCTTTGTGTATGATGTCATTGGTAGGTTTAGTTGTTTGACCTTGACATTGAAGGTCATCTGAAGGTCAAGGTCATATAAAGGTCAAGGTCAAGCATGTGAGTCGTATGGGCTTTGCCCTTCTTGTCTAAATTTTCTCTGAAGATTTTGAGATTGCATACCTGACCTATATATGGTATATAGGGAAAAGTAAGCTCTATCTTTTGATACTAGTTTAGTTGACCTTGCTTCAAGGTCAATGTCACAGGAGCTCTTCAAAGTTGGATTGTATACATTTTTTTAAGTGACCTTGACCCTGAACTATGGAAGATAACTGTTTCAATTTTAATAATTATGTGGAGCACATGTTATACTTACATCATGAGACACATTTGGTCACACATCATCAAGGTCAAGGTCACTTTGACCCTTTTGAAATGTGACCAAAATGGGGTAGTGAACCAGTAAAAGTGACCATATCTCATGGTAGAAAGTGCCAATAAGCACCATTGTGCTTCCTATGTCTTGAATTAACAGCTTTGTGTTGCATGACCTTGGATGACCTTGACCTTGGGTCAAGGCCACATGTATTTTGGTAGGAAAAATGTGTAAAGCATTTCTTAGTGTATGATGTCATTGGTAGGTTTAGTTGTTTGACCTTGACCTTGAATGTCATCTGAAGGTCAAGGTCATGCAAAGGTCAAGGTCAAGCATGTGAGTCATATGGGCTTTGCCCTTCTTATTATGGTCGAGTGGTCAGCGAGCTTGATCAGCAAGTCGCTTGCGGCTGGTGGGTGTGGCGTTCGAAGCTGCGTGGGTCCCGTAGTTGCATCCCTGAGCAAGATGATTGACTCGTATTGCTTCTCCCCAGTTCAGTTCAGTTCAGTCTCTTAACCCTGAGATGGGTTGTTGAGGCACCACTGATGACTTTCGGACAATCTTCCTCCATCGAGCTCTATCCTCTGTGGCTCGCTGTGAGTCAGCAAAGGTCAAGCCTGTCCACTCTTTGATGTTGTCTTCCCACCTCTTTCTCTGCCTGCCTCTCCTTCTCCCAGCTGGTACGGTACCTTGCAGGATGGTCTTGGCCAGCCCACTGCCTCTTGACACGTGACCGTACCACTTCAGCTTTCTGCTTTTCACGATTGACAGCAGGTCTTCGTACTGTCCAATTGCTCTCCTGATCCTGTTGCTGACTTCCTCATTCGTGACATGGTCTTAATATGAGATGTTCAGAATCTTGCGGTAGCATCTCATTTCCAGGGCTTGTATCCGTCTCTGTAGTTCAGATGTGAGTGTCCAGGACTCGCATGCATACAAGAATACGGAGATGGCCAGTGTGCGCATGAGCCCACCCAGGAGTAAAACTGCACCCGTGATGGCAACGATGGTATGCTGTAGCGCGATGAGCCCTTGCATGCGGCTGTAAGCCAGCCTGCGTATGGAATCAAGCATGTGAGTCGTATGGGCTTTGCCCTTCTTGTTTCTTATTTATTACCTATCGTTACTACTCTAAACGACACAGTTTCTTAACGGAAAAGAACAAGAAATAAAGGAGAGGATGATAGCATCCGGCTGTCGCAACGCCCTTTCTTCAGATCTACAAACAAGTACACGAGAGGATGACGATAGGATTTATTGATGAACAGGAAATATGGAAACGTATACACGCTAGCCTGTTGGTTTGCTAGCGACTGTGGCAAGCGCCAGTAGCTCGCCGCATCGCATGCGACGCGTGGAATTTCACGCACAAAGGCGTTCAGAGATGGAACGCTTCAGAGAAGTCAAATCTCACCCTGGTTTCTGCACAGGGAGACCCATTCCTGATGTCACGACAAACACCACCCAAGCAGCAGTGGGGACTCAAGTGGCCTTGGAGTGCAAGGTCAAGGCCGAACCTCCGCCTAACGCAACCGGCTACAGGTGGGAGTTCCGTGGCTTGGAAATACCTGGGCAAAGGGAGCGCGTTCTTCGAGTGGACATCCACAACGAGACCGACTACGGCGACTACGTGTGCACCGCTAGAAACATTCACGGCGCATCTGATCCCATCACCTTAAGCATCGTGAAGGATTCAGGTGAGTTGATCATTCTTCCATGCATTCATCCACTCATTCATTCCTTATTGACTCACATGCGAAGCAAAAGTGATTCTATGTACTCACTCTCTTCGTCCGTCCGGGAGTACGAGCGTCAGGACGTCAAGGCATCCGGGCGTCCAGGCGTCCGGGCGTCTGTAAAAAACTTTAACGTTAGATTTTTCTTGGAGACTATTAAGTCTATCAGCACCCACTTTGGCATAATGGTGTAGGAGGAGGATGCGTAAAAAACATATATAGTGATTTGACCTTGCTTCAAGGTCAAGGTCGCAGGGGCCGTAAAAAGTGTCTGAAAGCAGCCATTTTTCACATTTTCCCAATTTTCTCTAAAGTTTTCGAGATTGGGTAGCTGACCTATAAATGGTATATAGGGCAAAGTAATCCCGATCTTTTGATAAACGTTTGATTAACCTTGCTTGAAGTTCGAGGTCACAGAAGGTCTTCAAATTTGGATTGTATACATATTTGGAAGTGACCTTGACCCTGAACTATGGAAGATAACTCTTCGAACCTCCACAACATTGTAGTACACATATGATACTTCCATCATGAGACACATTTGGTCACCTATCATCAAGTTCAAGGTCTTTTTAACCCTTATGAAATGTGGCCAAAATGGGGTAGTGAACCACTAAAAGTGACCCTATCTCATGGTAGAAAGTGTCAATAGGCACCATTGTGTTTCCTATGTCTTGAATTAGAGAATCATAGTAGCGTCCTCCACGAATTTTGCATTGGCATAATTCATATCTAAATCAGGGTGCACGCGCATCACAAGAAAGTAACGAACTTCGTCTCTCTTATGTCGCATAGAACAGCAGACAAATTTCTTTGCTGTGAACTTATGGATCAGTGTAGAGGCTGATTGCTGCCTGGTCAGGAATCTGAAACACCATTATAGAATAATACTCTTAATCAAAAACCAACATGAAATCAAGTACTGTTCCAGGGGCGGATCAGTTCTTTTTATCTTTTTTTTTTTTTTTTTTTTTTTTTGGGGGGGGTGTTTCCAAACTTTTTTTAGCAAGCAGGGGGGGGGGGGGCTTTGCAAGTTTTTTTAGCAAGTGAAGGGGTGGGGGGATGGGGGAAATTTCCAAACTTTTTTTACCAAGCGGGGGGGGGGGGGGGGGAGGAGGTTGTCGAGGATTTCCAAACTTTTTTTAGCAAGCGGGCGGGGGTGGGGGGGGGGGGGGGGAGCGAGGGGCGGGTTTCCAATCTTCTTTTAGGAAGCGGGGCGTCGGGGGTGGGTTTCCAAACGATTTTAGCTAGCTGGGGGAGGGGGTGTGTGCTTCCAAACTGTATTTACCAAGCGGCGGGAGGGGGGAGGGGCGGGTTTCCAATCTTTTTTAGCAAGCGGGGATGTGGGGAGGTTTCCAAACTAGTTTTAGCTAGGGGGGGGGTTCAAACTTTTTTTAGCAAGCGGGGAGGTGGGGGGGTGGGGGGGGGGAAGGCCGGGTTCCAAACTTATTTTAGCAAGCAGGGGGATGGGGGATTTATTGATGAACAGGATATATGGAAACGTATACACGCTAGCCTGTTGGTGTTGCTAGCGACTGTGGCAAGCGTCAGTTGCTCGCTGCATCGCATGCGACGCGTGGAGTTTCACGCACAATGGCGTTCAGAGATGGAACGCTTCAGAGAAGTCAAATCTCACCCTGGTTTCTGCACAGGGAGACCCATTCCTGATGTCACGACAAACACCACCCAAGCAGCTGTGGGGACTCAAGTGGCCTTGGAGTGCAAGGTCAAGGCCGAACCTCCGCCTAACGCAACCGGCTACAGGTGGGAGTTCCGTGGCTTGGAAATACCTGGGCAAAGGGAGCGCGTTCTTCGAGTGGACATCCACAACGAGACCGACTACGGCGACTACGTGTGCACCGCTAGAAACATTCACGGCGTATCTGATCCCATCACCTTTGTCATCGTGAAGGATTCACGTGAGTTGATCATTCTTTCATGCATTCATCCACTCATTCATTCCTTATTGACTCACATGCGAAGCAAAAGTGATTCTTATTTTATTCTCACTGGCTATCACCCACCAAACACATTCAAAATGCAGAATAATTATTACAATCAATGTTCACCAAATTCATGGGTTTCATCATACTGTACACAGTAACAGGTTGCACATAATTCAAATTTAGCCTGTTCTGATGTAAACACATTGCGCACAGCT
>JAWQFJ010021783.1:7500-12500 GCA_034096865.1 Theodoxus fluviatilis
TGTCCTGGGATGTTTTCCCTCTCTGTAAGGGTGGGTGTGGGGGGTGGGGGTGCGGGGGTGTTGGGGGGTGGGAGGTGGGGAATGGGTGGGGGGGGGGGTGGGGGGAAGACTGGTACGATTGGCTAAAAGGTAAAAGGTTAATATCAGGGGACATCCGACTGGACTTGCCAGTACGCTAACCAGCTCTCGTGATATTGTATAGTGAAAGGCCTTCATTCATTCATTCGTTCGTTCGTTCATTTGTTCATTCATTCAATCAACCGCCCGTTCGTTCATTCACTTATTCATTCATTCGTTCGTTTGTTCCGCTCATTCTTTCTTTCTTTTCATACTACGTTAGTGTCTTTTCTGTCATATTCACGCTGGATGTTGTGTGCAGCGTTTACAAAAGTCGCCATCATCGATAGCACAGAGACTTTGCTTTCATGTTGCCGGCACTGAGTTATATGATACTACAAGGCTGTATCGTGTATGAGTGGTCACTAGAGGCTGACGGAAGTTTGGTTTCACGACTGGGACCAGATAGTTTCATGCGAACACATTGAATCCTGCTGTGTCTTGGGTTTTGTCTGGAAGCGGTCGAATATTATTTAGTTTAGTTACTTTTTGGACTGGGAAAAGAGGTCCTTCAGCCAAAACTTTTCGTCATTTCATTCCACATGAAGTTCAGTGCCAGCAACTTAATAGCCAAGATTGACTTTGTGGCGACACAGTAAAAACAACAACAATAATAACAACAACAGCAACAACGACAACAACAAAAGCAACAACATGCAGAGACTGCGTATACTATGTTAACTATGTTAAAAAGTAGTCAGCGCTTCCATCTCGCTCAGATTCAACACTGAAGAAAATGAACTTTCCAAATAAACCTTAAAAAAGCGTGAGAGACTTGTTTTTATCTCTGTCTTTCTCTGTTTAAGATGGTTCTGTGCTGCAGCTTGGAAAAACAAAGAGCTTCAAATGGGCATTGTTGATGATGGATGAGGAAAGGTCTTTATTCAAAATTGCATAAGATTTGCATTTGTATCAAGGTTTTTTTCTCTCTCTCTTTTGGGGTGCCTGTTTCTTTGTGTTTATCGTTACTTTCTTGTATCTGGAACTGTTTTGTAATAATAATAATAATAATAATAATAATAATAATACTAATAATAATAATAATAACAACAACAACAACAACAATGATGATGATGATGATGATGATGATGATGATGATGATGATGATGATGATGATGATGATGATGATATACTATTACTACTACTACTACTAGTTCTACTACTACTACTACTACTACTACTACTACTACTACTACTACTACTACTAGTACTACTGTACAAATATAAATTGTCATGCCATAAAACGTGTGAGATTCTGCGTGCAACTTTGACAGTAAGTAACATAACAAATGATGTCAGTAGTTCTCAGAAGTCTTAGTTGAAATTATTCAGCATAACCTTTCTTGATACATGGGGCTGTAGTTGCCGCATATAGGTGTGTGCTCTGCTCATTCATCAAGAAATCTCATCTCACAATGGCGTTTCCACCAACGGGGATGAAAGTAGGACAAGCATTCAACTGCAAGACAAGACATCAGAAACGTTCACGCCACTTCGTCCAGGCGTTGCCAGATGGGCTTTGCGGAGCCATTGAAGATGATATTTTTGTCAGAGTAAATGTTATCAGCTTCTGTGATTTATGTATTTTTATAAATGCAAACAAACTTCCTAAGGGAACCTCGTACTTTTGTCAAAATGGGGCTACAAGTTGTGTGCGTATGAATTCAGAATGATTTATCGATTCGTTTACAGGGAGTTTATTATTTCTTTCTTGACGAATAATAATGTCGGGCCTTCCGAACCCGTGGATGTGTTTGACAATGGCCAAAACACCAATTTACATTCAGTGCACACTTAATCACTTAGTGACTAACGTTTCCACTTCTCAGTCTTCCACTTTGCAGCACAGTTTTGAATGAATTGCAGATCAGTCAGCGTTTAGATAGGACAGCTATCTGAATATTCCTTCCACTACTTTGCTTAAGTGAATCATGAATGATCAAATTATTCAAGGATGCCATGAGATAAGCAGACAGGCAGGTATGCAGTCAGGGAGGCAAGCACACATATGCACACATATGCACAACATACATACACACGCACTCACATAAGCACAACACACACATGCACACACACACACACACACACACACACACACACACACGTACCAACACATACAGACACATATCACATGCTCACAAGTACTCACACATCCACACACACACAAACATACACACACAAATACACACACACACACGTACACACACGCACATACATATACACATACATACTCATGCACACATACACGCGCATGGACACACATACAAACACACATACATACACATACACACACACATTCACATACAGTCACTCACGGACTCACAACCACACATGCACACACACACACATAAACACACACACACAGACACACACACACACGCACACACACAAACACACTCAAACACACACACACACACACACACACACACACACACACGCACGCACGCACGCACGCACACACACACACACACACACACACACACACACAGATACATATACCAAGACGTCCTCTCCCGTTACTGAGGCTGAAATGGTCGTTGACGGCAACATTTTCGGACACCGTACCCCAGTTTCAAATCTCAACATTTCTCGCGAGAACGGACATTTATAAACGTCGTTTAGCGTAAGATTACATCCGAATCACGCGGACCGTTAAGGTGCATGGAGTACAGTATCGCCGAGCAAGACGTTTGTCACAAAACGCAGATACATTAACGCGGCCGGATCTTAGCATAACTCCCCGGGCGTGCGAGTCACGTGACTGTAAGGCCGAGATTTCAAAACTGGGGTACAGTGTCCGGAAATCTTGCCGACAACGACTCATTCAGCGTTACTGAGAGGAATGTTCCTCTCAGTAACGCTGAATGAGTCGTTGTCGGCAAGATTTCCGGACACTGTACCCCAGTTTTGAAATCTCGGCCTTACAGTCACGTGACTCGCACGCCCGGGGAGTTATGCTAAGATCCGGCCGCGTTAATGTATCTGCGTTTTGTGACAAACGTCTTGCTCGGCGATACTGTACTCCATGCACCTTAACGGTCCGCGTGATTCGGATGTAATCTTACGCTAAACGACGTTTATAAATGTCCGTTCTCGCGAGAAATGTTGAGATTTGAAACTGGGGTACGGTGTCCGAAAATGTTGCCGTCAACGACCATTTCAGCCTCAGTAACGGGAGAGGACGTCTTGGTATATGTATCTGTGTGTGTGTGTGTGTGTGTGTGTGTGTGTGTGCGTGCGTGCGTGCGTGCGTGTGTGTGTGTGTGTGTGTGTGTGTGTGTGTGTTTGAGTGTGTTTGTGTGTGTGCGTGTGTGTGTGTGTCTGTGTGTGTGTGTTTATGTGTGTGTGTGTGCATGTGTGGTTGTGAGTCCGTGAGTGACTGTATGTGAATGTGTGTGTGTATGTGTATGTATGTGTGTTTGTATGTGTGTCCATGCGCGTGTATGTGTGCATGAGTATGTATGTGTATATGTATGTGCGTGTGTGTACGTGTGTGTGTGTGTATTTGTGTGTGTATGTTTGTGTGTGTGTGGATGTGTGAGTACTTGTGAGCATGTGATATGTGTCTGTATGTGTTGGTACGTGTGTGTGTGTGTGTGTGTGTGTGTGTGTGTGTGTGTGCATGTGTGTGTTGTGCTTATGTGAGTGCGTGTGTATGTATGTTGTGCATATGTGTGCATATGTGTGCTTGCCTCCCTGACTGCATACCTGCCTGTCTGCTTATCTCATGGCATCCTTGAATAATTTGATCATTCATGATTCACTTAAGCAAAGTAGTGGAAGGAATATTCAGATAGCTGTCCTATCTAAACGCTGACTGATCTGCAATTCATTCAAAACTGTGCTGCAAAGTGGAAGACTGAGAAGTGGAAACGTTAGTCACTAAGTGATTAAGTGTGCACTGAATGTAAATTGGTGTTTTGGCCATTGTCAAACACATCCACGGGTTCGGAAGGCCCGACATTATTATTCGTCAAGAAAGAAATAATAAACTCCCTGTAAACGAATCGATAAATCATTCTGAATTCATACGCACACAACTTGTAGCCCCATTTTGACAAAAGTACGAGGTTCCCTTAGGAAGTTTGTTTGCATTTATAAAAATACATAAATCACAGAAGCTGATAACATTTACTCTGACAAAAATATCATCTTCAATGGCTCCGCAAAGCCCATCTGGCAACGCCTGGACGAAGTGGCGTGAACGTTTCTGATGTCTTGTCTTGCAGTTGAATGCTTGTCCTACTTTCATCCCCGTTGGTGGAAACGCCATTGTGAGATGAGATTTCTTGATGAATGAGCAGAGCACACACCTATATGCGGCAACTACAGCCCCATGTATCAAGAAAGGTTATGCTGAATAATTTCAACTAAGACTTCTGAGAACTACTGACATCATTTGTTATGTTACTTACTGTCAAAGTTGCACGCAGAATCTCACACGTTTTATGGCATGACAATTTATATTTGTACAGTAGTACTAGTAGTAGTAGTAGTAGTAGTAGTAGTAGTAGTAGTAGTAGTAGTAGTAGAACTAGTAGTAGTAGTAGTAATAGTATATCATCATCATCATCATCATCATCATCATCATCATCATCATCATCATCATCATCATCATCATCATTGTTGTTGTTGTTGTTGTTATTATTATTATTATTAGTATTATTATTATTATTATTATTATTATTATTATTACAAAACAGTTCCAGATACAAGAAAGTAACGATAAACACAAAGAAACAGGCACCCCAAAAGAGAGAGAGAAAAAAAACCTTGATACAAATGCAAATCTTATGCAATTTTGAATAAAGACCTTTCCTCATCCATCATCAACAATGCCCATTTGAAGCTCTTTGTTTTTCCAAGCTGCAGCACAGAACCAT
>JAWQFJ010021784.1:0-10000 GCA_034096865.1 Theodoxus fluviatilis
ACATCAAGGATTTTCTCAAAGTTTTGTAGCCACCACTGCAACAGATCGACGGGAGAATACCCTAGTAGGCTGCCAACCAAAGTCAAAAACCACTGCTTCATATCTGTGGCAAATTGCATGAGTCTAGAATAAGGGTTGCTAGGGGGAAAGGGGGAATAATGTATACGTATACTTAAAACGCTTTTTTCGCAAAAAGCGTATTTTTAGGGTGTCAATCTTCAAAGGCAAGTGAAATTGTGTAGGGTAGTCATATGTTCATGATTATTGCACCATTGAGAAGCTTGTTGTGTGCTCTTTTTGAAAACATCAAAATGTTCAAAATGCAACGAGTGACTCATTTTGTGATGGAGGGTCACATTTTCATTTAATGTCACACTGTATAGTGTAAAATGGGAGAAGAAAATAACACTTCAAAGACAAGAATAGGCCTATATTTAGGGTACACTGGAAGAAGAAAAATAGGGCTGAACATTTCAATCCATGTTTCCCTTTTTCTTGTAAAGTGTTCAGGTGTGATTCGAAGTCAACTCTAAGCCTACAACATAATTAACCGCCTAAATCCCCATCCCCCCCCCCCAAAAAAAAAAAAAAAACACAAAAAAAACTAACAGGTAGCCTGATAGGTCTAGTCACTTGGGACACTTCTTGTTCCAGATTGTCCAGCCAGGACTGGGCCTTACCAGTGATGTAATTTGTTCAATCTTGAGTGTGAGTAGGTGAATTGTTGACATTGCATTAAATGTAATTTTGCTTTATTTTGAACAGCACATCTTGGTATTCAAAGACACAGATGAAGGCGTTCAAGTCGTTGGATGCCTACAAGCTATCACAAGAGGACTGGATTCGGGAGATGTTACACAAGGAATCAACGGCTTTCATCTCTTGAGAGCAAAAGTGAGTTATAGCATAACTTTGTTTAATCTACTTTTTTCAACATTAATTCAGTGACAATTCAGGCATACTTTCCTTTGTTTACCCTGGATACAACAGTAAGTTTTGAAGTGTCATAGGCTTACTTTGACTACAAACCTACAACTGATACAGTTTCATTGAGCAAAAGTTCAGGAAATGTAGTTTCTGTCATAGAACAATAGACGAATAATAACATATCAAAATTATTAAAAAATATTAAATAAATGATGAGATTTAGAGATGCATGCGCAGTACTGCACAAAAACAAATCTATAAATAATAGAAGCTTACAACTTCACATGTTTAGAAACTGATATCGTGTATAATATCAATAATCTTGATACATATGGGGTCTTGGGGCACAATTTCATACAGGGAACTTAGTTTTGGGTTGATACAGCTGTAGGTAAAGCAATTAGCATGTAAACAGAGTGAGAAAGAATGGCTTTATACAATACTTGTGTGTGTGTGTAACAAATGTAACAGAGACCAGTGAAGAACTTGCATCATCGCATCTTCTTAAACAGTTTTTCCTTTTCTTGTGTAGGTTACCCATTCCTACGCTGTCAACAACACACCTCTGGAGCCATGGGTCATCATCTCCAAGGACGGCGCTGTGGAATCAGCACACTGCACCTGCATGGCTGGACTGGCAGAGGCATGCACCCACATCGCTGCTGTGCTGTTCTGCCTGGAGACCTGCGCCCGAGTGCTCTCAGAGACCTCTCCAATGGATCTGCCTGCCTACTGGATTTTTCCAACAACAGCCAGGCTGGATACCCAGTTCAAGAAATCAAAAGATATAGACTTCCAGTCTGCAGCTAAGAAAAGGAAGCAGAAGTCTACATTGGATGCAGACGGAGGTGATGAGCCTGAATTTGTATTCTTCAGCTTCTGTCTGTACTGATTATATTTTGACTGTAATTATTTTGCTCCATGGAAGGTGTGATACTGGTTCTAAAATGTTTCATTTGCTCAGTAGAAGGTGTGATACTGGTGCTAATGTGTTTTCACTGTCTCATCTGCTTTGCGGAGTGTGTGATACTGATTATAAATGTGTTTGACTAATTCATTTGCTCAGTGGTAGGGTGTGATACTGATTCTAAAATGTATCATTTGCTCAGTGGAAAGTTTATGTGGAAGGTGTGGTACTGGTTGTAAAATGTTTTCACTAATCTTTGAAATTTTATGTGGTATAGTTCTGTTTCCACTGTCATTAATTTGCCCTGTGGGTGTGGACAGTCGGGGCCTGATTGTAATGTTTTTCAACTTATTTGTTTGTGGAAGTTCATTTACCATATTATTGTCTCTGTCATATCTTTTAGCTTGTACCAAATGGAGACAAGTTGAAGTGCTCTGCTGTAATTTTGATGTGTGGATGTGTTTGTGGTTGGTGCTGTTTCCTGTTTGCTTGTATTTTGTATATGTAAATGCCTAGGGCATTTTTTTAGATTAGGCGTACTAAATGTCCTTAATAAAAATAATAATAATAATACAGTGATCATGGCATTTAACTTCAGAATTAATGTCCAGTACATCCTAAGGTTTAATGATTACAGAAATTCATGATACATTCATGGTGCACTGCAGTAGGAAAATGGTGCACTGCATGACAATGTCACAGACTCACCGATTCAAAATTCATGCATCTTATTTTATTCTCACTGGCTAACACCCAACAAAAACAATCAAAATGCAGAATAATTATTACAATATTCACCAAGTACATGGGTTTCATCATACTGTACACAGTAACAGGTTGCACATAATTCAAATCTAGCCTCTTCTGATGTAAACACATTGCGCACAGCTCACCCAGTCATCATCATAACAGAAAAAAGATTCAATCAAAGGGCACAATGGACTGATGCAAATTCACAATACAACAGCACACTTGAACTATTTTGTCTATTGTTGGGGAGTGCTCATCATTTTTCCTTTTCATAAACTGTAGGGGATGAATTAATGTCCAGTACATCCCAAGGTTTAATGTTTACAGAAATTCATGATACATTCATGATGCACTGCAGTAGGGAAATGGTGCACTGCAGTAGGAAAATGGTGCACTGCAGGAGGGTGTAACCTGTATCTGGAAACTTTGATGTCAGTCATGTTATGGAGTGTGTAGGGAATGTTGTAGATTTGTAGTTAAGAATGATGATGTAAATGTAACATAAAATATTGCTGATGGGAAATAAAATGATGTTTGTTTGAAGTTCTTGGACTTTCAGTCAATAGTGTTTGTCCCATTTGCACACAGACTAAATAATAGTCTGATCATTCACTTTTGAACAAACATGACAATGTCACAGACACACCAATTCAAAATTCATACATCTTATTTTATTCTCACTGGCTAACACCCAACAAAACACAATCAAAATGCAGACTAATTATTAAAAACAATGTTCACCAAGTACATGGGTTTCATCATACTCTACACAGTAACAGGTTGCACAGCTCACCCAGTCATCATCATAACAGAAAAAAAAGATTCAATCAAAGGGCAGAATGGAGTGATGCAAATTCACAATACAACAGCACACTTAAACTATTTTGTCTATTGTTGGGGAGTGCTCATCATTTTTCCTTTTCATAAACTGCAGGGGCACTTCTTTCTGAAGGATGCCAAACTTCCTTCATTCAAGGCCAATGAATCTTTCCACATGAACTCTGACATTAGCGATGCTCCTAGTGTTTTCAACTTCAAGAGGGTGCACCTGTTTCTTTCCACGAGTGAAATTTGGAATCAAGAGCTTTGCTTGATAGAACTGAACCTGGTCTGCTATGTTGAACCCTCTGTCAGCCATGATCACATCCCCAGGCATCAAACAATTGAGTATCCCACTTTCCTCAATCATGCATTTGTCAGAAGCCCTCCCCCCATAAGCATCTGAAAGGAAAGAAACTGATCCCTGAGGTGAAATACCGATGAGATACTTGGTTGTTTGATAGTGTTTGTAGTTCGAAAAGACTTGGATTGCATTTGCTTGTCCAGATGGTTTCTCAGCTGCAAGTTCAAAACAATCAACAATGACAGCTACCTTTTTTCCAAACTTCTCTCGAAAACACATGGGCATGGAAATCTGAAGTTCTTCTCTAGCTGGCCACCTGATCAGGATCTGCAATCTTGATGACAAGACTTCAAGTGTTCTGTGGAAACTCCTCGTTACAGTAGCAACAGACAACTTGAGCTGATATGCAAAATCCTGAAAGTGATAGTTCAGTCTTATCTTGATGAGACAGAGAAGCAGTTCTTGTTCCTTTCTGAGTGACACAGTTTGGTTAGACATGTGGGGTGAAACTAAATCAAGAACAAGATCAAACATTGCTAGACTTGGCAATCCAGTGTAAAATTTGATTTTTTTTTCTTTGTCTGCAGTATAGTACTCCCTATCATAAATAGAGATGTTCTTGGTCTCAGACAATTTTGCTGACTCAACAACCCTTGCTGCATTATCAGCCAACACCTGGTCTATGGCCTGTGAGGTCAAATCAGTCTGGGCTGCAACTTCTCTTCTGACATCATCAAACTGGTCATTTGCATCAATGTCATCAGTCACACTACCCAAAAGTGCATCACCACCATCATTTTCTTGCTCAGTACTATCCACATTCTCTCCATCTTCTCCATCACCGTCAGTGATGTCAAGAGCAGTTCCAACATCAGCTTCCTCTGCATCTCCTGTACATGTACTTGATTTCTTTTTCTTGTTCGTAGGCCCTTCACCACTTGTTGATGCAGGTCTCTTGCTCCTTGAACGGAGTCGTTCAAACCTGAAAGACAAATAAAGTATACAGTGCATTCAGGAACTTACTCAGAACTGAAGCATGGTAATCCCTGTCCTGACCTGTCCCTCACAGCGCCGGAAGTAAAAATTAAATGAATACTAATATGTGAGGGGGTGGGGACTGGATTGTGTTTGTGGAGGGATTTGAATCGCGCCACTTGGTAGAACACTGAGTTTTTAGACACTGATACAGCTGGATAAGCCTTAAACATCAAAATTTATGTGATCCTAAGCCTTTAAACATGATCACTTACCTATCTTTGGCCTTGTCTGGAGTGTGGTTTGATATCTTGTGTCCCAAATGAAGGGTAGGCAGCCATGAAGGACTGTTCCGCATGTGGAGTAGGCCTTGTGCCTGTTGAACACACAATACATGTATCATTCACAAAGTTAGTGACATTTAAGACATGTATGCACACATACTTTAAGGAATAACTGCAATTATTACGTTTGGACGACTTGTGTCACAGTCATACTGAACTGATGGAAATTTAACCCAACTCTGACTCGCACTGTTTGCTTCGGTTAGCTTCTGAATCATACATACAAATCAAACATAAACTTAACATAATTTAGCCAGTGGCATTTAAAACTGAAAAAAAGCTCTTACCATCCACAAAGTGCCTCGAACAAACGATAGCCTTATACCATTGCACACAATTAAGACTACATACTTTAAGGCCTAACTGCAATTAGTACGTTTGGACGACTTGTGTCACAGTCATACTGAACTGATGAAAATTTAACCCAACTCTGACTCGCACTGTTTACAATTTGCACTGTTTGCTTCGGTTAGCTTCTGAATCATACATACAAATCAAACATAAACTTAACATAATTTAGCCAGTGGCATTTAAAACTGAAAATGAAAAGTCTACATTCATACAAAGCATTCCCACACTCGCACACTGTACAGTTGAAACCAAAAAAAGAGAGATAAATATAATACAACTACTTAACCTAGCAAGCAATACACAAAAACACGAAACATTAAAGAGGCGCCTTGTGAGGCACCTCACTGCTCGTTAGGAAAGACTGACCGGAACAGGTGTGCCTTAAGGGAGATTTTGAACTGGGACATGGAGTCAGAGTGACGGACAGGGAAAGGTAGGCTATTCCACGTTACAGGGCCGATGTAAGAAAAAGCTCGCTGTCCTTGGGTTTTCTTTTTGCGACGGTGGACATTTAACGTTTTGGTGTCTGCAGCTGAACGATTATTTCTAGCGGGGGTGTAGACAGTGAGAATTTCTTTGAGTGCGTGCGGTGCAGTTTGATTGAAGAAGTTGAAGCACATAGTGGCTAGCTTATACTCTATCCTCTGAGCGACGGTAAAGGTAAAGGTGTGGTTTTTTATAGCGACTTACACCCTTTGTCAGGGTCTCAAACCGCTTACACTTTACAGTGCACGAAGGAGTTTGGATGTGGGAGTTCTCTTGGGACATCTAAAAACTAATCTAACAGCAGTGTTTTGGACTTTTTGCAGTTTGTTTAGCAGAGTGTCAGGAATGCCGGCAAGAAGAGACTTTCCATAATCAAGACGGGACAGAACAAGGGAAGTGACAAGGGTTTGAGTGGCCTGTTGTGAAAGATAGTGACGAATATTCCCAATTTTCCTTAACTCGTAGTAAGCTAACTGGCAAACTTTGTTCACATGAACTCTCATAGACAGATCATCATCTAACATGACACCTAAGTTTCTAACAGACTTTGAGAATGCTATCTCACTCTGACCTATGGTTAGTTTCAGGGACTGACAGAATTCGCTTCTTCCGCCAACCAGGAGAGCTTCGGTCTTTGAATCATTAAGTTTGAGTTTGTTCTGGATCATCCACTGTTTCACATCAGAAATACAAAGTTCACTTGCAGAGAGAAGAGATTGGATTTGACTGGGATGAGTGGAGTTGTACAGTTGCGTGTCATCAGCAAATTCACTGTGAGAGAATGAATGTATGTATGTATGTATGTATGTATGTATGTATGTATGTATGTATGTATGTATGTATGTATGTATGTATGTATGTATGTATGTATGTATGTATGTATGTATGTATGTATGTATGTATGTATGTATGTATGTATGTATGTATGTATGTATGTATGTATGTATGTATGTATGTATGTATGTATGTATGTATGTATGTATGTATGTATGTATGTATGTATGTATGTATGTATGTATGTATGTATGTATGTATGTATGTATGTATGTATGTATGTATGTATGTATGTATGTATGTATGTATGTATGTATGTGTGGGTTCTTGTAACGCGCAAAACTTCACGCCTACGGGCATGCTCAATGCGCACACAGAAAAATGAGTCAGCCATTAAAGAGATATTTTTAATCCCTTCTTGAAAGGAGAGAGTTTGGGGGGACTTTCTGAGCAGTTCAGGAATGTTGTTCCAATAGTTGGGTCCCACAAAACTGAAAGATCGGCGGCCATAGTTACCAAGCCGTCGATGTGGGACACAAAGAAGTTTTTTGAGTGGATGATCTTAAATTTCTAATCGGTTTATATTCCTCCAGCAGCGCTCACAGGCAGAGTGGAGCTGCACCTGAGGCGCAGCTGAACACAGTGCAAAGAACTTTGTGTTCAATACGACGCTGCACCGGGAGCCAATGAAGGCTTCTTAGAAGTGGCGGACACTTGGGCCATTCTTAGAGGGCGCACAGTAATCCTAGCACCGATGTTTTGAAGGCGCTGCAGACGCTGAAGTTGCTCTTGCGTGGCTCCTGCCAGCAAGCTGTTACAGTAATCCCTAAGATACAGGACTAGCGTTATCATAAGTGTCGAAGCAGCTGCCTTGGTGAGACATCGTCTGATGCTGGCAATCCGACGCAGCTGCAGATGAGCAATCGATATCACATGGCGGATATGCTGAGTAAGAGTTAGTTGGCTGTCGATGTGCAGACCCAGATACTTGACACAGTCGGAAAATTGCACTTTGGTTCTTGCGATGGTAATGTCCTTGTCTGGAATCTTCTTCAGGTTTGTATTTTTACCAACAAGGATTGCTTCTGTCTTCTCCTCGTTCAGTTTCAAAAAGTTGTTTGTCATCCATATTTTTATGGGATGCAGCAGTCTTCTAGATCTGATTTTGTTTGGTTAAAATGAAGTCTTTCGGGAGAAGAGGTTATGTATAGCATGGTGTCATCAGCATAAAGGTGGTGCGGGACATTATGACCCTCAGTCAGTGTACTCAAAGGTGTAGTGTAGTAGTAGTGCTACTACTACTTTTACTACTGCTACTACTACTACTACTGCTTCTACTACTACTATTATTTCTACTACGACTTCTATTACTACCACTACCACTACTACTACAACTACTACTGCTGCTGCTACTGCTACTACTACTACTACTACTACTACTACTGCAACTACTTTTTCTATAACTACTACTACTTCTATGACTACTACTACTACTACTATTACTACTACTACTACTACTGCCACTACATCAGGTACTACTACAACTACTATTACGTCTACCACTACTACTGCTACTCCTACTATTACTACTACTACTACTACCACCACTACTACTACTACTACATGCACTACTTCATGCACTACTATTACTTCTACCGCTACTACTACTACTACTGCTACTTCTACTAATACTACTACTGCTACTATTACGACTACAACTTCTGTTACTTCTACTACTACTACTACTACTACTACTACTACTACTACTACTACTACTGCTGCTGCTGCTGCTGCTGCTGCTATGGTCACCAAATCCAGCAACGCGACACTTACCTGATACATGAAGAAGACGTATATGGTAGCCGCAAGGGAGGGCACCCAGATAGCAAGGATTACTATCATGGCTGATCGCAGGGATCTGCAAAAAGAAAAAGAAAGTCAGTCACGGAATAGATTACAGCCACGATGCACACACACTTTCTAAAGATAAAAATATTGGTTTTCTGTCGCGTCACATGGATCCTATTTATGGAAGGCCTTGTGTCTACAATGCAGGTAAGCTTTTAAACGGCCCGGGTATTGGTTTAATATAACGTCTTATCACCCTTAACTGGGTCTCAAACTGCTTTGAACTTTGCCCCTTCATCACGGGGCTACTTGATCCATTTTCTATTGGCACCTAACGGCAGATAAGACGCACACAGCCAGGTACCAGCACCAGCTTCACTCCCTGGGCAGTATTCCAACCTGATGATGGCTCATGGCCGCATGCAAGTAATAATCACACCACGGTAGGTTGAGACGTCCCTCAAAGATACCTTCTTTTGCTCCTGAGTGTACCATGTGTTTGACGACAGTTCGTTTTCAGAGGCACCAGCTGCTGGAGGCTGCCCCTGGCTGAGCTACTGGAGCAGGCCCCTGGCTGAGCTACTGGAGCAGGCCCCTGGCTGAGCTACTGGAGCAGGCCCCTGGCTGAGCTACTGGAGCAGGCCCCTGGCTGAGCTACTGGAGCAGTCCCCGAAAGCCCAGCAGCCAGGGGTTCCAGCCAATGTGGGGCGCATCCTGATGTATGTTTTACTTGTGTTTGACCACAAGTGCACAGTTAATTTTATTTCTATGTACTTTGAGTGTGGTTATTCCCTTCTTTTTTTCGATCAAGAGGTACGGTTTCCTAAACTTTTCTGTCCCTTTTCAGAGCTCCACACGTTCTCGTCCTTTAACGTAGATGTGCTCTTGACTGAGTCTGATTGGCTGACACTGGAAGATTTTTCTTAAGTCTGCACACACTCCCTCACTCCCTCTCTCCCCCTCTCTCTCTCTCTCTCTCTCTCTCTCTCTCTCTCTCTCTCTCTCTCTCTCTCTCTCTCTCTCTCTCTCTCTCTCTCTCTCTCAAACCCAAGAACTCTCCCACGAGATTCATTCATTCATTCATTCAGTCAGTCAGTCAGTCAGTCAGTCAGTCAGCCAGTCAGTCAGTCAGTCAGTCAGTCAGTCATTCATTCAACTGTAAGCGGCGAAGTAACGACTAATGCGACACATCTCATAATGGCGTCATCGCACCACGAAATGACTCGAATCGTGCCCACGGTCGATCGGTGTGACTTTTTAAAAATGAAAATCCCATGCTCTTTTAGATGGTGAAAACCGTTTTTGAATCAGTTGATTTGATCCAAAGTTATACGCAACTGCATCGAGCTTCCATGGGAATCCATACTGGGAAGAACAGCTAAGTCCAATTAGGATATTTTTTGTCCATTTGTTTGTAACTCTCAACTTACCACTAATCAAAAAACATTTGAAACTCATTTTCAAACTGCAAATCGACGTAAATATTTCTGTACAGTTTCTTTTTAATAAAAAGGC
>JAWQFJ010021784.1:15000-25483 GCA_034096865.1 Theodoxus fluviatilis
CCTCTCTCTATACCATCTCATAAAAATACGGGCCCCCAAAAATTGTGTTATAAGGGCATGCAGATATATTTAGATCGTAATGATGGAGAATGATGTCGACCGACTTGCAAGAGGACATTGACTGCAGGCGAACGACTGAATATGCTGATGAACGCATCTTTTTCCTCCCCTTAAGATCGGGATTTGGTGTAAAATTCACCATCGAATCAATTACAAAACAACATGCCATGTGTGCAAATGTGTCAACTAGCAGCCCCAAAGTATCTGACTGAACTTCTCATGAAGTATGTACCTGGCACGTACAGATCTTAGATCGTCGTCACGTCACGGGCACTTCTCCATGTTCCACGCTGCAACAACAGGAAGTCTGGAGAGAGAGCGTTCTCAAAGGCAGGACCAAAACTGTGGAATGGCCTTCCAGAGAAGCTCCGAAAGTCATCATCGCTTCAGACATTTAAATCCGGCCTAAATACTCGTCTATTTAAAATTTGATTGTGTCGAGCGCCTCGGACATGCCCCTGGGCGTGAGATATTGGCGCTATAAAGGAGCCTAGACAGACATACATAACAGCTCCACCTGGAGGCAGGTGTGCGAGGCGATTGGGTGCCGTGCTTCGGTCCCTGCTCGGGATGACTGGACTGTTGTTGTCCAGCATTTGTCCATTTTGTGTCACGCATCAATACCGCAGAAAAATGTCCTGCATAGAGCGGAAAAAAAAGAAAATCGGATGATTTGGTGCAAAGTTTTAATTAAATCGTGCATCCTGGTGAGTTAACATTTTGACTGACTGACTAACTGGACTGTCTGGACTGACTGGACTGACTGGACTGACTGGACTGACTGGACTGACTGGACTGACCGGACTGACTGACTGACTGACTGACTGACTGACTGACTGACTGACTGACTGACTGACTGACTGACTGACTGACTGACTGACTGACTGACTGACTGACTGACTGGACTGACTGACTGACTGACTGACTGATTGACTGACTGACTGACTGACTGACTGACTGACTGACTGACTGACTGAACTGACTGACGACTGACTGACTGACTGACTGATTGACTGACTGATTGATTACTTCCTTAATTTCTTGCGGCCGTCGACCCGTCAAGATGACACAAGTTACATTTATGTACATACTTAAAACCAGAACTTTGCACATGCATATGTAAAATCAATACAGTTGTGAAACAACAGGCAAACATTAATAGTATGTGCAATACACACGCTGTTTTATCTTGAATTTTTTGTATTTATAAACTGGATAATTCGGTGGTTGAAAACTTTAATGTTGTCATTTTGGCCCCTTAGTCTGACTTACATTATTAATGCACGGTCAGTTGCGCGACTCTCCACCTTGAAAGTAGTTTTATATGACACTTGCCGATTTGGAGATACGACGCAGATATCAAAGTCGGGGTCAACAAAGTAGACCATATGCAAATTATGGCCCAGTGAGGAGTCTGGCCATTTGTGGCCCTCCATCACAAAATGAGCGGGGTGTTCACATTTGGAATGTCTGAGCTATGCTCGTGGTCGTGAAGTGGAGACATTTATCTTTCCAACAATGTAAACAACTTGAAAATAGGAGAATCAGTGACACGGATAGGAGCTAATGGTGACTGGTGCACACTGGCAGGACGTTATGAGAAAGTGGGTTCTCAAGTTCCGGCTGTGTGTTTAGAGCAATGCAGTGTCGTCATCATGGTGGCCATTTTGAAAGTGGCTGACCAGATGGACGTCTGCCGATGGAAAACTCAGAAAAGCACCATGTTGCGCTGTAAACAAATGGATGTAGGCTTTAAAAATCCTTCAAAATCTCAATACTGACATTTAACTCATCTCATTCGATTTGGCCGATGTCTCAAAATGAGGCGAGATGACGGCCACCTCAATTTTGCGGGGGGGGGGGGGGGGGGGGGTCATATACATACACATTGCAATCCCATAATTATGGAGACCTTTAAACACTGGATATGATGCAACCTCCGTCCTAGTGTCGTGAACTGGGTTACCATATACTCTGGGAGACCGGGGCTCTCGTAGGACATTTGTTAAGACGTTCGCCTTGCAGCCAGCAGGTGCAGTGTTCGATTCTGCACGGATTCTAGAGTTGCATTCTTGGGCAAGGTGCTTTCACCCGCAGTGCCTCTCCCAGGAGTAAAACCGGGTACTGGGTGCTGCACAGTAGCGACCAGGGGAGAAAGTCCCCACTCAGAATTTTCATGTATTTGAGCACGAAAATATCCTTATCATTATCATTATTATCATTAATTATTAGTATTGTTATTATCATCATTAGTATTCATTATTATTACTATTATCAAGTCTTCGCCTTGCACGAATCACGTGTAAAGCCGCAGTGGGTCTGCATGTATGCTTACCCCAAACTCTACAGGGTTTTCTGGGAGAGGGGTTAACCTGTGCTTGTGCAAGGTCGTTGTCGGAATGCCAGTGGCAAACCGCAAGATGAATGGGCGTCGACGAAAACTTCAACATCGGTGCACTGGAAAGGAAGGGGTCGTGACCCACAGCGGAGGAGAAATGACATGGTTAGGACGCCTCCAGGCATGCGGTCAATAACCTTGGCCCACATTCTGGACATGTTCTCCACCCACCCCTCCAACCTCAATCCCCAACCCCCTTTCCCTCCCCCCTTCCCTCCCCCACCAAGTGGGACGGGAGCGACAATCGGGAAGACCCACCGAGTTGCCCTACGCGTTTCGTAGAGAGCGATTGCCTAGGAATTAGTTGGCAAACACGGCGCTCCGCCGTTGAGAAGTTACCCACGCTGGCATAGCAAACCCATCCCATCATTCCTACAGAGACCTCTCATCCCATAACAGAGGTTGATGGATGGATGGTTAGTGTTTTACGGCCTATCAGCCTTTGTAGGCTATTTAAGGCCATTAAGCACAAAAATCACTAGAATAGTTTAGAGTAAACGTAAACCAGTCACGGTGTCCCTAGTTAATCGCCTCTTACAAATCTTAGGAAGACACGGTGGGTCAATTCTTACCCCGAACCCACAGGGAGCATAGCAGGGGTCGACTTCCTTTCAAGGTCGCGCAGCAGCTGGTCCATCTCAAGAGGTGTTCTAATTCCTAGGGCGCTACCTCCTAGCATTCTAGTAAACTAGAGATTTCGCCTACCGGCAAAAGTATCTTTAGCACAGTTCACATCACGTGATGGAAGGTTTTTGACCAATTTATGCAAACGGAGGTCACACGAGAGGCTTGTGGGATAGCCGATGTGCTCCCTGACATACGCCGTTAAAGTAGTTCTAAGACTATTTCGCACAAAACTTTTAACTTACTCTTGTTGAGACAACAAACAAGCGTTAATTCGATACAATAAAATGTTTGTGTTGAAATGGAAACAAGTGTTGACATCTGAATGATTTCTGTAAAAAGTGGAGAGAAAAATAGTATCAGAACGAACTATTTTTGGCGCAATGCTGTAATGCGAAGGGTCAAGCCTATTACGCATTCATTGCGAACTGTGCCAGAGTCAATACTACTGACTCGGGTTTACAGAATGACCTCCTAGCGCCCAGCAACGATGAAAATACAATTTGGCGTAGTCGAATTTGATTGGCTCATATCAAACGCCGAGTTAAAAGGAAGTCACTGCACGGACTTGTAAGGTAAACATGCGACGAGCTATGGGAGTTTCAGACACGGGAGTGCCAGACGCTCTGTTTTGCTGAACAAGGGCTGCAGTTATTATTCGCATATTTGAAGCACATGCAGCAAATCCTCTTTCAAAAATATCCCTCAGGATCGTGTAAGTAGTAAACGCCGGCATTTATACTCGTGCCGGTAAAGAAGTCGGAGGTAGCAGACGACAACGTTATTTCGCGATTTCCCTTGACCTTCCTGTATGACTGATGATGGTGATCTCCCTTCTATTGTGAATGATAATCGACCCTAATGCTTGAATTAAGTCGACTTTTCAATAAAGAGGGATAACATTGAATATGAAATCATTTTGATAATTCATGTATCCAAAGAGGACATCCAAAAACCTATACGTTTAACAATAATGTGGTTTTTATATCATTCAAAAATCAAACAATCAAAACTCGACCTGCTGTGGGGGGAAGCTTTACAAGTCTGCTGCGCTACAACGGAACTCGGGGCAAGTGAGACCGGTGTCAGTACCCCCAGGGGGTTGTGGTAAGAAGAGACCGTGAGGTTCCAGTAGGACAAATAGACTAATGAGCTGGCACAGTTCAACAGATTTTTTTAAATGTTAATACATGGCCAATGCAGTACGAAACGGAATATCAAATGAATAAAGGGCACATGACTGCAACGAAATTGATATTGATAAAATTATTTTAATGAGTATGAACAAAGTAACAACGCATTTCGCGAGAGGGGACTCTAAACCTACCTAGCGTCCCCCAACCTCAACGTCCTTCACCGAGGACAAAACGTCCCGCAAGGAACAGCAGGCGTCAAGTCGTTACTGCGGCGACTGTCTGCTGGCAAGGTTTGTTCGAGGTTTTTGCGGCGCGTTTTACAACTTTCCAGGGTATTTTCCGACGGGGAAATTCATCATTCTCGTCTCACTGTGAGGCGTTTGCGGTTTATGCGCATATTTGGGATGCTTGCAGGTGCAGCGTTCCTGGCAACAACCGCAAGCTAGGGAGGCGGTCGGGTCATCCATGCGTTCATCCTCTCTGGGGGGCGTTTCTTAGTCAAGTATTCTGCAAGAATCTCGCAGGAAACTCGAGGCCGAGGGCGTTGCTTACGGCGTCTCGTTCACAAGGAGGCACTCGTTGTGAAGGAGGGCGGCCGAGGTAGCGCCGGAGGTACCTCGCCGCGTCTAGCTGCAGAGGCCCGGATGAACTAAAATGGGGGAGACCCTGCCGATTGGGTTGTCATTCATAGACGGCGGTGCCTGTCATGTGCTTCTCAGTGTCCGAGAATGCAACAGATTTCATACACAGAAGTATTTGCCGTTAGAGTTTTCATTTGTGAATTTTGAAGGGTATGCGTATACGCTATTTCTGGAAAATCACTGTCAAAACGTTATTTATTGTTGCATACATGAAACAGCGTACATGTCCACTCTCTGAATTGTGTTTTTTTAATTGATCCGGAGTGTATGCAGTCACAGCATATTCGACAAAATTGTCTTCAATTGAACACAGGTTGCTTTATTTTCTTTGAAAAGGTTCCCGTGCCATTCGAGATGTCACCGTGGTATGTTCAATCGAGTGGAAAAACTGCTGTGGTGTCTGTCTCGTCAGTTATTTTGTCTATTGGCAATATCTTCACCGACTCTCGCGCCAGGACGCAGCCATGTTCTCTCGGACTTCCGCCTTGCCAGTTGATGATTAGCCGTTTCTTAGACGTTTTTCGATGCTTGCCTCGCCCTCGGCTTGCCCTCGAAGAAAGTACCTACCGTAGGCAACTCGCCCCAATTGTTGTTCGCAGCGTTGCCGCGAGGCTGTTTCATGCGCGAGGAAAGAGCGAAATGGCAGCTGCGGAAAAGGAAAAGGGATTTCTGTCTGTCTACGGCGAGAGTTTATTTTAACTCTTTTTCTTCCAAGAGCAGGTATGTGATCATGCGTGAGAAAACAAGGCTTGAGTAGAAAGAATGATACAATGAGATACTGCAACTACGTTTTTATTCATTCATGCATATTTCAGATTATTTTTCAAAGTTAATCGAGAACATCTTAATTGTTTCGCATAATTGTAAATATAAGAAAATTGTATATGTAACTTAGTGAACTGATAATTTTACTTTTTAATTCTTGAAACAAGTTTTTCCTTCTTTAGCCTTGTTTCTCATGCATAGTCACGAATATCCGCAGTTCAAAGGTCAGTCTATTCTGATCGAAGAAGGCGTCCAATCGGCCTAGGCGGGTTGGGGATAGGCCTGCAGTTGTGTCCATGCTTGGACATGAACGCAGGTGACCCAGAAAAGACTGACCTTTGCACTGCAGCGACAGGTCATTAAGGCTTGAAGGAACATGCTAAGAAGGGAGTGTTTTTGTTACAATAGTCGAGGATATTTTCATGAATACAACTGCACACTTGAAAATACCGGCTACTGCAAAAAGAGAGGTATTTAAAACATTTCCGATCAATTGACTTCAAGAGACGTGCGTACCACGTCCCACTTTGAACGTAGTAGGCCACACGAGTAACGTGCTACATCACAAAATCAAAGTCACGTGACCTACTCCTCCTGCACATTGCTGAAAAGCGAGTTAACAAGTCGGTTTCGAACACAAAGCTTCACTTTTGTATCTATGATAGAAGAATTCAAACAAGAAGTGCAGACTCAACACATTTAATTGTTGTTTTGCTTATGAAAAAAACTTTGTACTCTTTCTTTAAAGTTCCCTTAACTGTTTCGTGTACACAACGCGTATGTGATCCGTCACTACGAACTGAGTCTCAACTTCACTGGGACGATTTTGATAAACGGCCCGAAATAAGCCAGGGTTGTCCTTCTTGATATTTTCAATGGCTTTTCACAGCCTAGACAGGCTGATAGGCCGCTAACATTTCTTTCATTTATTTATTCTTCCTCACATTCATCTTGCTGTTCTGCGCGTTCCAAAGGTCAATGGGTCTGAAAATAACCTTAGCTTACCGGTATGGCATGGATCATGTAAGAATGGATTGCTGACTGTGGCATGTAGAGAAATGAGTTCGCCGATGGCCTCGTTTTCAACTGTGTGCTGATTTCACTTCCGGTTGCTCCGCTTTCAATGGCCGATGCCTTTGTTAGTGTAAACACCTGGCGAAAATCACGATTTTTGTGTCTTAGTTTTAGCCATCTGAATTTTTTCTCCGCATAAGTCGGTGGGAAAATGTGTCTAGTTTGTAACCCTGTGTTTAGTTTTGTTGTCAACCATTTCTGAAACGCCTAGTTACTTCCAGAGTCAACCACAGTGTGTTGCAAAATGAGTGACATTAATGACAGTGATACAAGAGCTGCCGTGGTTCCTAAACCAATATCAAGGAGGGCAAACAGTACATCAGATGGAGCCAAGTGCTGTGTTGTTGATTGTAAGGTATCATCAGTGGCATGCAGAGGACTTTCTTTTGTTGGAATTCCAAGAAAAGGTGTCAGTGAAGCGAATGACAAATGGAGATCAGCCATCATTGCTAAAATTGATCGAGTGGACAAAGCATTCAACCCAGACATGGACACAGCATCATATGGACGGCTGGCTCGCTCAGCCTGCACGCGCTGTGTCACTAACAGAGTCCACCACTGTTTCACCGCGGCTATTTTGTGCTGATGTTACTTCTGGTTCGTCTACTACTACAATGGACGCCACTGTCGAGCGATTTCTCATGGTAAGTAAAACAGATAATTGTTCAAACAGTGATGATTTATTCCATCAGTTGAAACTGTAAGTACATTTGCAGGTATCCCAGACACACTTTGCAGTTAAAAAATGGTATTCATTCCACTTTTGACGGAAAACAAAGCACTTTGGTCAGGCTATCTAGATATGTGGGAAATGGTCCTTGTTCAATGGAAAGCCATAGCGAAAACTTGCTTCACTTTCATGTTGACAGGGGAAATTTTTTTTGTGCAATCGAATGGCTGTATGTTGCAATCTAATCAGCAAGAGCTGTACTTTTCTAAACTTATATGAAGTTCTACAAGCAGTTCAAATGACTTTCATGTGTTTTTGTTGTCATCGTCGTTGATTTATTTCCCTTTCCCCATTGTCATCGATAATTACATAGAACTAACCGCTTCTTTATGCGCAAATGAGTACTTTCTTCTTTCAAAGTGTCAACTCGGAGTGCCCCATAGTGAAAACGTTTTGTGGTCAACTAAAGATTTTACCTTACTATTCCTATTTTTTTAAAGCTCCGATGGGAATGTCTGATATCACACAAAGTAAATGAATGTTGAATGCAAACTACATCGAAATGTCGCAGTGTACTAGCTCTTAATAAAGTTGCGTTGCCATTCAAAGAATGCTGTGAAAGATACGGTACGAGTTCAAGACAAGGGATAACTCGACTTATCCAAAGGAAAATGCCAGTACAAACCACAATCGATTGGGACCGCTGCTTTCTTCCAAATACGAATAGATAATAGCGGGCACAGCCAAGCGAAAAAAGTATTCAGTCATTTTTGAGTCATGAAAAAACCTAATGGGCGGAAAATCACACGTGATACATCCATGGAGTAACAGAGAATGTAACTTGTAAACAGTTAATAAATAATAAACATCTGAAACTGTCTTGTCAGCACTTTTGCTGCATGTTCTTATGGTTAGTGAACACATGAATCTGCCCGTTGACCAACGGAGGAATCTACCTATAAACTAATAAGGTAGGTGTGTGTGTGTGTGTGTGTGTGTGTGTGTGTGCGCGCGCGTGCGCGCGCTCCTTGATATTGGTTTAGGAACCACGGCAGCTCTTGTATCACTGTCATTAATGTCACTCATTTTGCAACACACTGTGGTTGACTCTGGAAGTAACTAGGCGTTTCAGAAATGGCTGACAACAAAACTAAACACAGGGTTACAAACTAGACACATTTTCCCAGCGACTTATGCGGAGAAAAAATTCAGATGGCTAAAACTAACACACAACAATCGTGATTTTCGCCAGGTGTTTACACTAACAAAGGCATCGGCCATTGAAAGCGGAGCAACCGGAAGTGAAATCAGCACACAGTTGAAAACGAGGCCATCGGTGAACTTCTTATTATGACACAGCGCGTGGAGGCTGAGCGAGCCAGCCGCCCATATGACGTTGTGTCCATGGCTTACCGGTATGGTCTGGATCCGACCGGATGAAGAATGGCGAGGTAGCTGTCAATGGCTGTTGCGGTCAAGGTCAGAACGCTGACAGCCATTGTCACACCGCGTGCATAGCCCGTGAATCCGCCTGCAAGAGCAAATACATACAGTAGTAATGTGATGCTGAAAAATGGTTTCCACAGATGTGACCGGGACCCATGAAAACAGTCCTAACTCGAGTGTGTGTGTGTGTGTGTGTGGTGTGTGTGTGTGTGTGTCTGTGTGTGTGTGTGTGTGTGTGTGTGTGTGTGTGTGTGTGTGTGTGTGTGTGCGTGTGTGTGTGGGTGTGTGTGTGTGTTTGTTGATACAATTTATTTTCCATTTGTAGTCTTTCTTATTAATTTGAAACGTGCATTATCATCGTGGGATCAAAATCATAGAAGTAATGGCTATTTGAAAATAGATGTGCCAACGGCTCTCTCTCTCTCTCTCTCTCTCTCTCTCTCTCTCTCTCTCTCTCTCTCTCTCTCTCTCTCTCTCTCTCTCTCTCTCTCTCTCTCTCTCTCTCTCTAAAAAAAATGGCCTTGGAAGATTTCCAACACTACTGCTACACAGGCGAGGTAAGGCAACAAAACATTAATTTCCAAGCATTTGCACCGTTCTTTTTTTACCCAGGCATTTATTGGTGGACATGAAAAATTGATGTCCCTGACGTGCATTTTCGCCAAGCAGTAAAATGACCCAGATTTACCCCCATCCAGAGTTTGGTCCGGTTTCGAGCCGGCAAAGAGTATGCCCAAAATGATGACGTCAATCACTGACCCAGCGGTAGCAGCTGCCTAAAAGTGTGGAATCATGCTATCCCACAGATTACAGAAAATGATAGACCGTCTGGGGGAGATAACTTTGTAAAGTCACCGTTTTGGAGTTATGGGACTTGAATAGTGTGCTCAGGGGGACATAACTCTGATTGATCTTCCTTCAGTCGCGATGGAGTACGCTGTATTGCTGTCTGTGTTGGTTGAAATCAAAGGTAACTTGTTTGATCTCTCAAGTTCAAGTTCAAGTTTGGGTGCCGTATTACGGCACAATTTATTTCATAACCCTAGGGGGCATTTAGAAAATAAACATACATGACAACAACAAACAAAGGACAAAGAGAAAAAGAATGAAAACATCAAACAAGGGACAAATCAAACAAAGTCAATATCAAATGCATATATACAAAATAATAATAACTGGCTTCTCCGCTAATTCGCCAAACTTTTGCAAATAAAATTTATAAGAACAACTAACTTTGACAATATTTTTTCTTACTGCTACCTAACAGTTGCTTAAACTTCGAACTATTCGGTCTTCTACAAAAATACGGTGGCAACAATTTACATCTGACATCTCTTTAAAAATTCACAAACACATAGTGAAACTCGTCAGCAATATCAGCTGAATTGCATTTAGTGCAAATGCGTTGACATCTTGGAACACTAACAAAGCGTTTTTTTGGTACAGGAAGATTATTATTCAAAGTTCTATATTTCATAAGTGAGATACATTGGTTATATGGTAAAATACTAATATATTGTTCTTATGAAAATATATCTTTATACATTCTATAGTTACAAAAACTGGTTTTCGTATCAACCTCAGTAAACCATTCTTGTATGTACTGATCATACAAACATCTTCTTACTCTATCTTTGAACCAAAAAGCTGAACATTGTAAATTCCCTTG
>JAWQFJ010021785.1:0-15000 GCA_034096865.1 Theodoxus fluviatilis
GCATGTGATTCACTCTTGAACAGCAATTTTGAGGCGTGATTCACTCAGCGCTGAGCAGCGCTGAGTAGCGCTGTGCATCACCGATCCGAGGTGATTCAGACGATTTTTAAAATGGCGTCTTCAATTCCGCACTGGCCGTCGATGCGTAAAATAACCCTCAGAAACATCATTTTGGGATTGGAACGGGCTTTATTTGCCCCACGCGCTCTGTATGCGCGAGTAATGGCAAGTAAGGATGACACAGTAGTGGACTTTATTCATGCAGAATACATTTAAACGTGCGTAAACGATGCCTGTGGCAAAGAAAACACTTTCTTAGCGTCTATCAACACAACATGGGGCGCAGAAGATTTACCTCCCCTTTAACAAGTGAAGCGCTGCACTAAATCTGTAGGTGTTCAGGAGAGACAAAGAGCGCTTAATTGCCAACATGAAGCGCTCATGCAGCGCTTTGTACTCCTGAACAAGCCTTAGGATTAGATATCTTTTTCGGCGGTTGGGGAGGGGTGTGAGAGGAGGAGGAGGAGGGGGGGGGGGGGAGGCGAGTGGTGGCAGGCGGGGCATGTATTTGCCAGCAAAACTAAATAATTAAGCTTCTTTCGTATGCTACTTCCTGTATTGTCATGGCAAGGGTGCGGTAAAGCTGTCTCACTTCTCGATATACGCAAAGGGGCTTGCCTTTTCATTGCGCCATTAATCCATTCATCCGTGCTCAAATCAAGCATTAATTACCATGCATTAATGAGTCTGTTAAACGCACGGTTATTCTTGCTGTTTCGTTCAAAGAGCAGTATTCCAATTATCACAGTACAACCACGTTGTTCTGTTGTTCCCAGAAACTATATTGACATCTGAACACACTATGTGACAGAGAGAGAGAGAGAGACAGAGAGAGAGAGAGAGAGAGAGAGAGAGAGACAGAGAGAGATAGAGAGAGAGAGAGGGAGAGAGAGAGAGGGAGAGAGAGAGAGAGAGAGAGAGAGTGAGAGAGAGAGAGAAAGAGAGAGAGAGAGAGAGAGAGAGACTTTGACTTTGACTTTTATTGTTTTAGGCCGACCGCCCTTTACAATAATGAGATCACAAACACAAAATGTATGTGATGGACAGTGAACCGCAGGATTATCATTATGTGTCAACTGAAAGTTTTTCTTCCCGGAGTTTCAAAGCATAATGGACATACATAGCCACATCTCTAGTTTGTCTCTCACACGATGTTTTGAGTAGCTGTGCACCTGTACAGAATGTTCCTGTGTGCAGATATTGCCCAAGGTATTTTTTTCTGAGGTCTGAGTAAAAAGTACATGTTAACAGTATATGGTCTTCATTTTCATTATCGATGCAAAAGGGGCACTTCTTGTCCTCTCTCATCCCATCATAACGATGTCTATTATTCTTCAGATCGTTAATACCATACCTGAACCGTACAAACGAATCTCGGAATTTCTTAATCGTAATGCTATTAATGTATTCTTCCTGTCCAAAGGTGGATTTGAAGGAAGAGTACCAACGATATCTATCACTGGCTGCGTTGTTAGTTTGCCATTCTTGGATGTTGCAATCCCTAAGCCTTAATTTAAATGCTCTGAGGAAACCTTTTTCATTACTTACACCACCAGTAGACCACACATTGGCAAACCCAAACTTACACAGGCAGTTTTCTATGTTAGTTGCCCAGTTTCTAGTACCGGGTACAGACGACTTAAGAAGCGAAAAGTATGCTTGCTTTGGCAGTCTGCTGTTCGGCATTTTACATACTTTAAGCCAATATTTCACAGCCCTCGTGCACCCTGAGATGGACAGTGGATGACGACCTAGATCGCCGTACACCATGTGGTTAGGAGTTCGGCTGTCAAGACTTAGGATTTTTTTACATGCAAAACTATGAGCTTTCTCAACAATATCAGTGTTACTCATACCCCATACTTCTGAACCATAGAGCAAAAGTGACTGCACCTGAGAATCAAACATTTTAAAGAATACAGTTGTATTCAGGTTGTGTAAACGCCACATGGTCTTCAGTATCTGAACAACTCTCTGTTTCCCCTTGGTAGCTAGGTCGGTCAAATGGGCACTTGAGGACAGCCTGGTAGAAAAAGTGTAACCTAAATACTTATAATTATTCACTATCTCCAATTTTCTGTCTCCCAGGACCATCGTTCCCCCTTTGCTAAATGGCCCCCTTTCCGAAAGACCATCACCTTGGTTTTATCTGGGTTAACCTTTAGACCCAAATAATGAGAGACCTGGACAAGGTTGTTCAGTTGATTTTGTAGGCCTGCTGCAGTCGTAGAGAGCAGTGCAATATCGTCTGCAAACAGCAGAGAGAAAAATTCGGGCATGCCAGGTAATAGTTGAACTCCATGTTTCCCCGTCTTCTGTACATGAAAAGCTACTACGTTAATATATAGGGAGAAAATTGTCGGGCTCTCTATTGCCCCCTGTTTCACGCCAGAAGGGCATTTGAAGAAATCTGACGCGATATTGTTCCATCTCACACAAGCTTCGACATTAGTGTACATGGCTATCAACATTTTTAAAAATTTGCTTGAAAGACCAGAGGTTGCGAGGATCTTCCAAAGTTGCTCTCTGTCAACTGAGTCGAACGCTTTCTCATAGTCGACAAAAGCCACATAAAATTTTCCCCGACCATCACCATACACGTGTTTAAGAATCATACAATACAAGGTAAAAATATGATCAATTGTTGAGTGCTGGGTTCGGAAACCAGCTTGCTCTGTACAAATGGCGTCCTCTTCCTCCACCCAACACTGCAATCGTCGCGTCAAGATAGAAGCAAAGACTTTGCTTAGCGTGCTCAGTAAGGAGATCCCTCTATAATTGTTGGGATCCAGTCTATCACCTTTTTTATATACAGGTACTATAACAGATCGGGACCAATCATTGGGAAAGTAGTGAGAATCGAAAAGGGCGTTGAAAAACTTAGTAAGAAATGGTGCTATTCTGTCAGAGGCTATTTTGTAGCACTCGCCAGGAATTCTATCCAGGCCTGGAGATCTCCCTGGTTTAATCCTGTGAAGAGCCGCCTTCACTTCATCTATCGAAATGGAGTCATCTAGTGTAAAATTAGTGTCAACCGATTCAGCATTTGAGACACTCCTAAAGTCGTATTTGGGCCTCGGATTTGGATTGGAGAAACGTAAGTATAATTTTTCAAAATGTTCCTTCCAGAGAGAGAGAGAGAGAGAGAGAGAGAGAGAGAGAGAGAGAGAGAGCAGTCGTGGCGGAAGATGGAATGAATCAAAGCTCTCTCCACTTGAAGAGCCTTCTGGCACGCGTACTGCTTCAGAGGATCACCCATCTGGGGAAGAAGATGACTAGACGAGGGACTTTGGAACGTGGGTGGAGATGGCGAGTTCTGCAGCCACCCAATGTACAGAGCAGGACCCACAGAGACGTGACTGGACTGAGAGTAGTGCTGGATCTCCTGGTGCCTTCGATCCTTGTGAGGACTCTGATGGAGCTTCACCAGACTCTAACTCTAAGTGAAGATCAAACGTGACCCAACCCACTGACACTTTCACTGGCAAGTGAGCACCACATGCACACCAAACGCCCCACCACTCAACTGCTGAAAATCACGCCAAAACACCTTCCTTGCATGGCAGAAGACTACTGATGGCCTCCTGACGAGATAGCTGCGTCAATATACGTGTATATTACAACAAGGCTGGAACAACGGTGAGAAGAAGCAGGCCTTTAATGCATCAAGCCAGTAATGCACATGCCGCGCAAAAACCAGAGACATGTATGACTTTCGTGTGCTAAATATGATGTTTTTACACTGAAAGGCAAAGAAACTGGCATTACTGGATGTCAGTCTAAATTGATTGTCATTTCAAACTATGTATCTTATTATGGGCCCAAACAATACAGTTTCTTCCGTTCGTTCGTTCTCTTTTCTCCCGACCTAACTATGCAATGTCCCTTCATAGCATTGCAATTTGTGCCCAGTGTACCATACCGTACTGCATCGAATCCTGTCATGTCTTACATTTATTAAAGTATACAGTAATATGATATCAAGTATACCCTCGTTAAATAAAGTAATTGAATTATACTGAATTGAACTGAACTGAACTGAACTGAACTGAATTTAATTTAATCCTAAATGACTTGAGTAGGATTCTAAAACAGGCAAAGTTTGACAAGTTAACGAAAGCCAACATTTTCTGTGTGGAGAAGTTTTGAAAGATACTTCAAACTTTAAAAGTACTCTCGTCTTCAAAGGTGTTATACAATATTTAATATACGTGTTTAGAAAGCAAGTGTAAAAAGCGTTTTGCTTTGCTTCTCTGTTGAAGAAATACAGGCACACAAAGTTGTTAGTGAGTTAACCGCCATGGTTTGCATGATATCTCCAGTTTAGTTACAACGTCGTACCTCAGTTAATTCATAGTAGCGTGTATCACAAACTAAACCTCCACCCCTAACCCCCATCCCGCACCCACCCCTACCCGAAAAAAGAAAACAGATGGAGGCTTACAACAACTCTGACGATTGGTTCAGACAAACTTTTTCCGTGGAAACCCCTTCATTAAGTGTGCCCAGGTCAAGGATTCGGAAGAGAACCATAAAGAAAAACTTGTATGGCTTTACTTCGGCGGTGTCCTCCAAGACTGCAATCATATGTAGCACTTCTGAAAACTGTCATTCAGTGAGACCGGATACAAGCGAGTCCGCCGGTATTGACTTCTTCCCAGACGTTACTTAAGGGATGCAGTTATTTCGGGATTCATCTGTGGCGTGCTCGCCATCTTGTCACAGCGGTTTCCTTTTCTCTCTCCATATTGATGACAGTTTCTCAGTTTTTGTCCACTACGACGGACTCATGCCACAGTATTTCTTTTTTCTCAACTTTTCTTTCCCCAAATAATAAGATACTCCAAGGTTCCAAATAGGGCGATGTGCTGATACAGGCACAAGAGGTTTTTTTTTCCAGATATCGAAGAATTCTCATCCGTTTTCTTTCTCAAATGCTTCATATAAAATCATTTTGTCGCAAGTATTTTGTTTGAAGTATTAAGCTTGAACTGTTCGCCGAAGTACTTCACTAAGCTTATAGATGATTATTCTACTACACCACCTGCTTTTTTCAGTTCGTATCAGACGGTGTGATTTGCAGTGATTTGGAGCGGAAACATTGGCAGGCATACGTACTTCAAATGCTCTTGATAAGATCATAACAGCGTGCCTTTGCGTTTACTTTCATATCCTGCAAAATCCCTCGAAAAGCACACTGCCCTGACTGGAGAGCGTTTCCATGGAAATCTGCCTCGAGTGTTCCCTCATTGTCCCCATTTTCCATCATAGTCTCTGCCCTTCATGTCTGTCCGTCCTATAGTGTGATCTGGACATTTAGGTTTCTCTGCAAACTACTCCAGTGTGTTTTGTTTTAACCTCTCCCGATGCGTGGATCGCTCATTGGCCCCCTGTCCTTTTCTCTCTATAAACCCGTATCGCCTCGTGCTTTATCGGCCATCGCTGCCTCCAGGGATTCGCTGTCATCTGCCATGGAACTAATTGATGTCATGACAGATTCATCCGGGTCATTCCACTCCCACCGAAGTCCCAGCTGGCTTCTAGATGTTTCGCTAAAAAGAGCAAAACGGAAAGATACCACACTGGTTTTATTTCACCTGTATGCAGTTTGAGCCAGCCCATTTTCGACATATGTTGTCGTACTCAAAGCCCCACTGATCGAAGCGCACAAATCTACACTCCGCAGAAAATCAAGAAAGTGCGACTTCAATTGATTAACATGGGTGTCATGGTCGGATGCAGTCAACAACAGTATGAGAGAGAGAGAGAGAGAGAGAGAGGAAGAGAGAGAGAGAGAACGAGAGAGAGAAAGAGAAAGAGAGAGAAAGAGAGAGAGAGAATGAAAGAGAGAGAGAAAACGAAAGAGAGAGAGAAAAAAAAGAGAGAGAGAAAGAGAGAGAGAGAGATTTCTCACCTGCCTCGCCCCCTCCCCCTCCCCAACCCATCCCCACCCGCAGGTGTCGCTTCTTCACAGGACATTCTAAGGTCCTTCAGCCACTCATCCTCTTCACTGCCCAGCAGATCGACTTAAACACTGGTCGTCTCAATGAGAGGACAGTTTTTTCTAGCATATTGCCTGGGGGTTCAAACATCAAGGCTGTCAGAGGGTCAGAACCAGACAAAAAGGCACGTACTGTCTTTCCATCATCAGAAACAACAGTATCGTCAATATTGACATTATCATTGAAAGACCATGCAAAACTCAATCTCATCTAGAATCCTGAATCATCCTGCATAGGAAACAACATTTTCGCCTATTTCAACTTAATCTAATCAACAGTTTTGTATCGTCCTGCATCAGAAACAACATAATAACCGATGCAGGCATTATCACTGACATTGTATGAAACGCTCAATCTCATCTACAGTTCTGTATCGTCCAACATACATACATACATGCATTGTATGCATGCGAGTCCTGGACACTCACATCTGAACTACAGAGACGGATACAAGCCCTGGAAATGAAATGCTACCGCAAGATTCTGAACATCTCATATAAAGATCATGTCACGAATGAGGAAGTCAGCAACAGGATCAGGAGAGCAATTGGACAGTACGAAGACCTGCTCTCAATCGTGAAAAGCAGAAATCTGAAGTGGTACGGTCACGTGTCAAGAGGCAGTGGGCTGGCCAAGACCATCCTGCAAGGTACCGTACCAGGTGGGAGAAGGAGAGGCAGGCAGAGAAAGAGGTGGGAAGACAACATCAAAGAGTGGACAGACTTGACCTTTGCTGACTCACAGCGAGCCACAGAGGATAGAGATCGATGGAGGAAGATTGTCCGAAAGTCATCAGTGGTGCCTCAACAACCCATCTCAGGGTTAAGAGACTGAACTAAACTGAACTGATCGTCCAGCACCAGTAACAACATTCTCGCCAATTTCGACATTACCATTGACGTAGAATGAAACACTCAATCTCATCTAATTTTCTATATCGCCGAGCATGCAGCTGGAGGAGTTGAAGCTGAGCGTGCAACTTTCTTCTACAGTGTCCTCGACGGAAATCACTTGCAAGTTATGGCTGGGCTGGCTTTAGTTTGGCTTGACGCTCGTTACAGCCCCAATACCGCCAGGCTCTCCAGACACCTTTCACGGAGAAACTTCATCCACAGCAGGCAACTAGGATGGAAGTACTTCGACAAAAGCTGGAAGACCTGCAGCTGGTGTAATCCTGGGTTTTTTGTAGGTAGAACAAAGGCATAGCAATGAGAACGCCTGCTCTGGGTTAGTTGTCGCCTCAAGCCTCCCAGAGAGAGAACGAGAGAGAGAGAGGGAGAGAGAGAGAGAGAGAGAGAGAGAGAGAGAGAGAGAGAGAGACAGAGAGAGAGACAGAGAGAGAGAGAGACAGAGAAACAGAGAAAGAGACATAGAGATGGTGGAGGGAGAGACGGAGAGAGAGAGAGAAAGAGAGAGACGGAGAGAGAGAGAAAGAAAGAGACGGAGAGACAGAGAGAAAGAGCGAAAGAGAAAGACAGATAAAGAGCGAAATAGAAAGAGAGAGAGACAGAGACAGAGAGAGAAAGAGCGAAAGAGAGAGAGAGAGAGAGACAGATAGAGAAATAGCGAAAGAGAGAGACAGAGATACAGAGAGAAAGAGCGAAAGAGAGAGAGAGCGAAAGAGACAGAAGGCTTGTTCAGGAGTACAAAGCGCTGCATGAGCGCTTCATGTTGGCAATTGAGCGTTCTTTGCCTCTCGTGAACACCTACAGAATGAGTGCAGCGCTTCACTTGTTAAAGAGGAGGTAAATCTTCTGTGCCTCATGTTGTGTTGCTAGACGCTAAAAAGTGTTTTCTTTGCCACAGACATCGTTTATGCGTGTTTAAATGTATTCTGCATAAATAAAGTCCACTACTGTGTCATCCTTACTTGATATTACTCGCGCATACAGAGCGCTTGGGGCAAATAAAGCTCGTTCCAGTCCCAAAATGATGTTTCTGAAGGTTATTTTACGCATCGACGGCCTGTAGCGTGGAAAATAGTAACCCGTGGAAAACAGTAACCGGAAGTCATCGCAGAGTTATCTGCTCGGGACGTGCTGAGAATTCCACTCTAAAAAGAGACGGCACCCGCCACTCCGCCTGACTGACTTGGCACGCCCGGGGAGTTATGCTAAGATCCGGCCGCGTAAATATATCTGCGTTTTGTGACAAACGTCTTTCTCGGCGGTACTGTACTCCATGCACCTTAACGGTGCGCGTGATTCGGGTGTAATCTTAAGCTAAACGACGTTTATTGGCGCTGCCGAAATGGTCGAAGTCGGAAACATTCGGAACGTCGTTTAGCTTAAGATTACACCCGAATCACGCGCACCGTTAAGGTGCATGGAGTACAGTACCGCCGAGCAAGACGTTTGTCACAACACGCAGATATATTTACGCGGCCGGATCTTAGCATAACTCCCCGGGCGTGCCAAGTCAGTCAACGGTCGCGTTTTATAAAACCAGACTACAAACAGACTACAGGGAGGTGACTCCCATATTATTTCCGGCAGGGGAGACGGCTTTACACGGGGAAAAACTTTTTTGAACGCTACATCATGTGTTAAACTACACAAATGCACCAAAACCTCGTAAAGCAACTAATGCGTCGTTTGTCGGAATATATTCCATGCGAAGAACAGGTGCAGGAGCGGTAAATTGCATAAAGCACGTCCCTCGCAGATAACTCTGCGATGACTTCCTGTTACTGTTTTCCACGGGTTACTATTTTCCACGCTACACGGCCAGAGCAGGATCGAAGACGCCATTTTGAAAATCGCGTGAATCACCTCGTACCTGTGATGCACAGCGCTGCTCAGCGCTGAGTGAATCCCGCCACAAAAATGCTGTTCAGGAGTAAAACACGTGCAGCGCTGTGCAGCGTTTCGCAGCGCTGCGCCTCCTGAACAAGCTTAGAGACAGATACAGAGTCAGGTAAAGAGAGAGAGAGAGAGAGAGAGAGAGAGAGAGAGAGAGAGAGAGAGAGAGAGAGAGTGAGAGTTTGATTTGAGAGTCGACCACTTGCCGTACAGAGCAATGTATAAAGAAAACAAATGAAGTCAGTAGTTGTGCTCCGAGACAGATATACACACAGTAAGACACCTGACGGAGGCACACAGACACACACATACACACACACACACACACAGAGAGAGAGAGAGAGAGAGAGAGAGAGAGAGAGAGAGAGAGAGAGCAGAAACATGCAGAGACAGACAAAGACGGAGACAGATCAAATGTGATCTGACAGAGATAGACAGACAAGGACTTAGTGTTGATGAATGAATGGATGAGAATGCGCGGCCTGCTAGCCTTTGCAGACCATGTACGGCCATTGACAGACTATATTGCCTGTGTTTATTGGAGTATGCAAAAGTAAGAACTCCACTTTTCTACACATTCGCCATTAACGAATCGCGTAGGGAAATCCGGTGGGTCTATCTTTACAAACACACGCACACACGCGCGCGCGCGCGCGTGCGCGCACACACACACACACAAACTCACGCACACACATGCACACACATATATACACACACCCACACACACACACGCACACACACACACACACACACACACACACACACACACACTAACACTAACACTAACACTAACACTAACACTAACACTAACACTAAACACACACACACACACTAACACTAACACTAACACTAACACACACACCAAGACAGGAAGAACGAAATTAAAAGAAACGCAGAGACAAGCAGGCACGGACGTACACTCCATCTTAATGTATATGCTCACTTAGCTCGACTTCAACCAGACGTGCGTTGTAAGTGACGAGCCAAGCGAGTATCTCGCAAGCGGGGCTAGCCGTGCCGTTGTAAGGCGGCGAGTGGCTCGCGTGGCTCGCAAGACTTGGCGAGCTGATTTTCTGCAGCTCGCGCAGCTGGCGAGCAAAAACAAAATGGCGACCACCCGCATTGGAATTCTGTTTCTCGATGGGACTTTTTTCAATTGTCGCGTTGCGACGGAGGAATGGGACAAAATATTAAAACGTAAGTGTTCTTTCAGTATTCTTGAGTAATTTTACGTGGAGTGGGAGTAGGGAGGGTGTGGAATTCTACTAGTTTGTTTCAGTTGTACTCGTTTCTTTCCGCGCTATAGTTCCCCATTAGTCGTCTGCTTCGGTATGGCAGCAACAATCAACACATTACATGATCATCATGCTGATCATGATTGGTAATTTCACAGAACAGCGTTGTAAATACTTGAGATTTTGTGGTCGCATTGAGGACGTTGGGGTCGATAAAATATGAAGTCATAATCTAGGTCAGAACCGTCAAGAAACTCCAATAATAACACCCGTTTCAAACCAGCTCTGTCGGGCGACTCCATATTAGATAAACTCGCCTGCTGTTTGCCCGTTGTAAAGAGCATCTCGTGCTCGCCAATCTCGCTGCGAGACATCTCGCTTGGCTCGCCGACTTACAGCACGTATTTTCCCTTGAAGCCCTGTGTACGCCCTGTTCATGTCCTCCTAAGACTTTGTCTTAAATAGGATTCCAGCGGGAGATGGATGCGTCTGGCCTTTATACTTAAAAGTACGATCCGCTGGTCACGGCTTGTCCTCTGTCTCTTACCTTTCCCTACTCGCTGTCTTCTGCAACAAGACTAATTGCCTAAATGTCTGAATCTCAGGTCTTTAGTCTAGCTACGGCCGACCTTGCAAATGCCGACTCTAAATATGTCTATGAACGTAATATAACCAAGACGCAATTTGAAAATCAATACGAACGCATCTTAAACGTGTGCTCTGTCCATTTGAAAACTTGCCAGGCTGTGTGGAATTGTGACTCAACGGATGCATATACTTGTAACATGTAATTGTTTTGTAATGATTTGTGGAACTCCAGCCAGTTTTCAAAATCAGTGTCTTGCATACAGAGCGGGGGGAGATGTAAAGAAAAAATTAGAATATTTGTAAAGTGGTTATGATGGTATAATTGATACCTTTTCGTATTCATTTGCCGACCTAATTACCTTCGTGTCTAACCTAAGCCCCCTCACTGTGCCCCACCCCCATACCCCCCACCCCCCCTACCCCCCCTACCCCCACCCCCCACCCCCAACATGTGCTATGATGAACTACGCATATTTCCCGTGTTTATTGCCACCACATTCAGGCAGCGAAAACTGGCTCAGACAAAGTGCGATGCATGAAATAGAATAATGACGCAAGCTGACCCGGTCAGACATACCTGACGTGATGAACTTGTCGAACTGTAAATGGGGGTTTGTTAAACTTGGCTTTGCTTACATATGGAATGATGGGGGCACCCCAAATGGGAAAGGTCTTATCAGAAGTCTTCCACAAAAACTGAGGGTCTGCTGTCTCCAAGAATGGAGCTCAATGCTAGGTGCCAGCAGGAGATTAAGTTTTTAGAGGACAGACGTTTTGTTTGAAAGTGAGTTCTCTTTATTTTGTGTACACATAACAAGATTTCGTTATTTTCTTCACTCTTCATTTTCGGATGTACTGACCTGAAAATCAATGCACAGTCAACTAAAAAACCCAGACATGATTAGTCTATCCTGCAATGAAACACAAAAAAATAAAGTACACTTAAGTAACTGTAGAATTTACAATGATACCACACAATAGTATGTACCAAGACATATTCACGATACAATTCATGCCAGTATAACTCACTTAGATATTGTAAAAGGAGGTGCGAGGACTAGAGAGGTAGGAATGTTCGTTACGCTTTCCAACAATCCATGTAAAATGTGCAGAAAACACTTTCTGATGCGCAGGTTTAGGTCATACACCCTGATGAATACATATATGCCGATGTACTTGTCCTAACTCTGGTTTCAACAAACAGTTGAGTTATGCAAGTTTATATATTTTATTGTCCTTTCATCACAAGGTAATGTAGTAACGCATGCCTCCTTGACTTTGTATTTTGTTTTGAACATGTCTACCTACATACAGGTTTCTATGTTAATAAAGACTCTCTCTCTATCTCTCTCTATCTCTCTCTATATCTCTCTCTATCTCTCTCTCGCTCTCTCTCTCTCTCTCTCTCTCTCTCTCTCTCTCTCTCTCTCCCTCTGTCTGCCATATGGCACGTGCACTTACGCATACAGCTTGTAACACTGCGTTCAAGCAAGCCCCTCTACGTCATGACATCATTGCCGTGTTCTGGGGAAGGAAGAGAGAAGCTTCAGTTCCTCTGAGGACACCACGAGAGTTACTAATTGCTACGAGTGCCTGAGGCAAAGTACCTTTTTAGACGGTGTTTTCGAAAAGCAACTTGATCGCTGCTGTAGTCAATAAAATTGGTAGGAGGCGCTCTTACTACGTCACTTATGAAAAGGTTTCCATTGAGAAACTGCCGCGAATAAAAGCTCTTTTCGCGACTGTAGGAGGGCTTGTAGAGGCTTCCATAATTGTGTACATTTCGTTTTCTCGCAGTCTGGTGCCATAAATAAGCAATTGGTAAGGCATGGACACATTTTCCGGAAGCTGAAAAAATCTCTATTGACCATCCATTATGATTTTTATTAAAATGTGTACATGTCGAAGATGAAAGCTTTCCAGTGATGATGTTCATTACGCATAAATGGGTTTGCATAAAATTAAGTGACGTTTACTGAGAGTTGAATGAAATGTTTTCATTGTTTTTTCTTGGAAAGACAAATCTACGCCTTTAACAGGTGGTAATTGTTCGTGATGTTTTCCTCAACTATTTCTGAGTTCAGACCGCGGTATGGCTATACATCATTTCTACCAATCACCAATCATTTTTATCTGAGTCTTGACTGATAAATGCGTTTGGAATACACGACACTCTGATAGACTAGAACAAAAGCCGTCGAGATGTCTTCGTAAAGGTTAAAAAACAAGCCTAGACGTCAAAGTCTCCATCTTAGGATAGAAAATACATTCTGTCTATGTATTCTGGCTCTTGAGACTCATATATGCCAGTCTAGATAATGACCCTAACCCCGCATGCCGAAATAGGAACAAACGGATGATAGATGATGGCGGTGACACGAAAAACAAATCATTGCCAGCGTAGTCAGCAATATGTGAGAAGCCGATCTTATCTGTTACCGATGATTGCCCCGTGAGGAGACAGGACGGCTTTAGGTTCTAGGCACAAAAAGGAACAAGGCGAAATAACAATGTCCTACGGAAAGCTGCAGAGCATGGGCCGAAACAGAGGAAATGTGACCAAACGAGATTTGCATATTCATGGCGATCCAGATTTAGGTTTCACCTTCGGCTGCACCTTCTGGGACACCCTGCAGCGTAAGAGGTGCAAATCAAGGCTTCTTTGCTGTCACAGCAATTATTTGTGGGGTTAATGAGACGACTAACAAACCTTGAAATAGAGAAGACAAGTTCGAGACGTGTCACCATTGTATGTCTCCCGAGCCAAAAGCTATTTTTGCATGACTGGCTGTTATCTCAGAAATTTCTGGTGGGGTACCGGCTTCATGAACTGAAATGTGCAAGAGTTTGAGTTTTCAACAATGTACAACGAATATTGTTGAAACAAGCTCCAGAGGTCATTCACTTTAGGTAAAAACATTTCATATATGTTGATTTACAATGCATTGCCTTTAAAGACAATATAAATCCAAAGTTCAGCTGTTTGTTACCGTCATGACAGCCGGAATCTGGTATCTTTGACGGGAATTTGAGAAGGGGTGAGGCGAGTAAGTGATGTTTTTTAGCTGCATGTGGACAAAACAAAAGCTCGTGTTTTGTCACATCAATACAAAGACATAACAGCGGAAGACGCACGTAAGCCACTCGCAAAAAATAGCAGAGCGTCTCCCGCACGAAGGAGACTACTAGGCCCTCAGTCATGCGCTAATTGCTAAGAAGGTAGGAGGAGGAGAAGAACGAAAAGAAGGGGAGGGACCGGAGGGAAAGGAGAAGGCTAAGAAAGAAGAGGAGGAAGCGGAGGAAGAGGAGGTGGGAGGTAGGAAGATAGGAGGTAAGAAAGGAGGAGGTGAAGAAAAAATAATTGAGGAATAGGAAGAAAGGGGAAGAAGGGGGAAGCAAGGGTCTAAGAGCGCCAGCAGGTTGGAGGAAGGTCGTTTAAGAGAAGGAAAAAGCAGATACCGACGAATTACGAAGCAGCAGCTATTTGCGCATACATACGAAGAAGAAGACTGAAAGATCAAGAAAAAAAGAAGAAGAACGCAGAGGTAGCGAGTGTGGAAGGACCGGTCGGCGCAGGGTAGTCGTTCTGAGGATTAAGTATGAGTAGTTGCGTATGCGGTGTGAGGATGAGCGAAGAGACGATGGAGTAGAGAAGCCTCGGCGGCCCTTACTCCTCCTCTAGATCTCTACGTCTTACTTTTTTTCTGATGTCTAGATGTTCTTACTGATTCGTTCTCACTATACTTGAGGGTGCATTCTGTCTCATTTGCTCCTCTCTACCGTTACCTATCTCTCTCTCTCTCTCTCTCTCTCTCCTCACTCTCCTCGTCTTCTTCTTCTCTCTTCTTTCTCCTCCTCCTCCTCCTCTCCTCCTCCTCCTCCCCTCCTCCTCCTCCTCCTCCTCCTCCTCCTTCTTCTTCTTCTTCTTCTCCTTCTTTCTTACCCCCTCTCTCTTTTCTTCTTTCTCACCTCTCTCTCTCTCTCTCTCTCTCTCTCTCTCTCTCTCTCTCTCTCTCTCATCTAATTTGATCTGGTCTAATCTATATTTACCTATCGCAAAAAGATATCCACCCTACCTGGTAGAGCACTGTACTAGTATCGTGACTTTTAATGTCAAAGCTTTGTATACTGTCTCATACTAAGTCAATGTGGTCGTTGTGAATACGGGAACAGACATATCTTTAAATACGTCTGTATTTGTGCGTGAGGATGTGTACGTCAAGCGCGCTTGCTCGTGCCTAAGTGTGTGCTTGGGGGAATAAAAGTGTACCTTTGGTAGTTCGGTAATGCTGTCGTTACTGTCTGCGAAATCTG
>JAWQFJ010021785.1:20000-32709 GCA_034096865.1 Theodoxus fluviatilis
TCCGACTGGACTGCACCTGAACTCATCGAGTCGTACTTTTCCTGTGCCACTCAGAGGGTTAAAGTACATCTCAGTCATAAAATAACTAAACTACATTACCTCATGGTTTTAAAAAATGGACTACCAGAAAACGTCAAAAGTCAAGACTGACGCTTTTGACGCTTTTTTCATGTCTGGGGGCAGTATGATTTTGTGTTATCAACACCGTCTAATAGAGTCGTACAAACGATGCTTTTATGATGCACTCGTTTTTACGCCACTGGTCCTATCAGGATGAAGGAAAGACTTCTTTGCGCCAAAACATTTCCTCGTTCACTAATATCACTCAATAAAAATGCGCTAGTGACGTTTCTTCACAAAGCAATTTTGTTTTTACACGACACGCCTCAATCGTCTTCCTTCTCTGGAAAATATTGGCGCAGGCACAATGAAACTGTGGCAGTTCTACAAAGGTTCTCCTCAAAATGTTAAAGGTAGGTCCTCGGTGATGAAAAATATTGGCGCAGGCACGATAAAACTGTGGCAGTTCTACAAAGATTCTCCTCAAAATGTTAAAGGTAGGTCCTCGGTGATGGAAAATATTGGCGCAGGCACAATGAAACTGTGGCAGTTCTACAAAGTTTCTCGTCAAAATGTTAAAGGTAGGTCCTCGGTGATGGAAAGAATTGAAATATGACTTTTGATAAACTCTTCTGTCACTTTCGACCTATGTCGGTTGGATGCCTTCGCGCCTCTACACTTAAAACGAGCACGTAAGCTTAGGATAGCCGACGTCAGCACCTACAGAGTCGCTGCTGCAGAAGAAGCCCGTGGTCCCAATGTCATGGCCACGACGTCGGTTAGTGACGCAAAGTGTCAGTGGATGCATACTATTGCTGGGACGTGAATCCCACCGAGGCAGTAAAGGGTTCCTGTGCCAGAGCAATCCAGTAGTCAGAGAGGTCGCCCGATGTCGCTTGCAGCTAGTGTCATAGGCTAGACAATAGTTTATCCTGAAACGGAGATCGTGACCTACTTCCATGTGAATGACATGACGTTTTCACCTGAAATATTGGTTTTCATACGGGTTTTTCCCACCTTATTACCCGATCAAATGATACATCCCTCTTAAAATGTTTGTGTAATAATCACACGCAACAAATGCAACAATGTTTGGGTCCGAGATTTCACGAAACGCTCACCGTTACAGCCGGGTAATCGCAGCTAAGATAACAAGAGTAGGCGGGGGAAAAGTAATATCTGCGGGGCATTGTCCAATCACAAGATTTGGCGGGTGAACACGTCATTTCTTTCATATGCAAGTATGTCACGCTCTACATTTCAGGATAAACTGTCATATCCTATACTGTAGAGTATCCTACAACGTAGAGCGTGACCTACTTGCATATTATTAACATGACAAAATAAGGGTTTTCATCGTTTTCTTTCACCTTATTACCCGATCAAATGGACTTACCTCTAGAAATGTTTGTGTAATCACACGCAGCAAAGACAAACATCTTTGGGTCCGAGATTTCATAAAACGTTCACCGTTACAACCGGCTGATCACAGTTAAGATAACAAGAGTAGGCGGGGGAAAGTCATCTCTTCCGGGCATTGTCCAATCACAAGATTTGGCGGGAGAACACGTCATATTGATAATATGCAAGTAGGTCACGCTCTACGTTTTAGGATACTCTACGGTCTAGGATATGACAGTTGTAGCCGTGTTCGAAACAGTGCAGATTGTAGAGTTGCATTCTTGGGCAAGGTGCTTCGCCCGCATCGCTTCTTCTAATGAGGAGTCAAACTGCTTGCTGGGCGCTGCACAGTTGCAACCGGGGGTAAAATTCTCCATAAAAATTTTCACCGAAAAAAAAGAGAGAAATAAAGGTGCATACAAAAGAGAGAGTATGGGGTCCCGTTCTTGCAGTATCCCCGTGGTTGTCTGTTTCTGTTTGCTGTATCTGTTGTTTCGTCAGGGTCGATATCTACTCCGGATTTCTCTTCTCTGAAGTCCTATAGATGGTTAACTAATTTAGTCACAGGTAGAGATTAAACCAGGCATATTCAGGCACTGACAAACATACAGGCAGGCGGCAAAGTAGTCTGGCAAGCAGAAAGACAGGGAAACAGATTAACAAACGAGATGGGGATGGTGTGTACAAAAGGGAGAGTATAAGGTCCTGTTCTTGCAGTATCCCCGTGGTTGGCTGTTTCTGTTTGCTGTATCTGCTGTTTCGTCAGGGTCGATTTCTACTCCGGATTTCTCTTCTCTGAAGTCCTATAGATGGTTAACTAATTTAGTCACAGGTAGAGATTAAACCAGGCATATTCGGGCACTGACAAACATACAGGCAGGCGGCAAAGTAGTCTGGCAAACAGACAGGCAAGGAAACAGATTAACAAACGAGGTGGGGATGGTGTGTGTGTGTGTGTGTGTGCGTGTGTGTGTGTGTGTGTGTGTGTGTGTGTGTGTGTGTGTGTCTGTGTGTGTGTGTGTGTGTGTGTGTGTGTGTGTGTGTGTGTGAGAGAGAGAGAGAGAGAGAGAGAGAGAGAGAGAATAAATGAACTTCACTTTTACGCCAAAACAAACTGGAACACGAACAGTCTTAATTGTCCGACCTCTGACTAATACCGAGAAATATAACTGTAAAGAATCCTCTGCCTTTGTCTCTGATCCACGCATTACGTTGCCATGGACAGCGCCTCGTGTGTTCTATTCTATCCAAAGACTGTATAAAGACTCGGCCCTTTCATCCAAATCTACTCCATCCACTAAACATCGCCATATTGTTTGGCGAGTACAGAAAAATCAGGTACCCCTAAGATCAGTGTTTGCAAGGTACCCCATCCCTCTAACCCCCCTCTCCCCGCCCCCCACCCCCCGGTAAAACGTCCCCCCTCCGTACAATCCCCTGCTGGTTTAACGTAAGAATAGAGCCACCATGTCACTCTACGCGATTCATAAAAGAGGAATAAAAAGGGGTAATTGCATTGAGACTAGATTTGCAGTTACTCTATCCATCTCTTGGGATTTTCATTATCAATGGCCTTATATAGCCTACAAAAGCCAGTAGGCCGTAAAACTGCATTTATTCATTCGTTCATTCATTTATTCATTCGTCCATTAATTTATTCATTCGCTCATTCATTATTGTGCACAAGGAGAGCAAATATGTTTTAGACATGCTATACCGTAGATTAAGTACAAACATTTCACTAACTTCTACTTTAAACCGGGATGGGTTATTCGTGAACATCACTTCATCTCTGAAATCTACGTATTTTTCTTAGTATCAGCTCTTTTTAATTCTCTGTAAAACTCACACTGTGTACTGTTATTATTTTTCTAGTATTATCTTTCATCGTACTCCTGTGTACATTTAAAAAATTATATTTACCATTGAAATCTTCACACTTACATCAGCCCATTTGTTAAGCTATTGCCACATCTAACAGTAACGTTTTTGTATTCGTCGAAGGGAAATATGTTTACGTCCGTGCCTAGCGCTCTTAATCGGTACGCATTGCAAGAGCGTTCAATGGCTATCTGTCTCCCCACAGAGAACGATTTTTGATGTAGTGACATTGACAAATAAAGACTTCACTATTATGAATGAATAAAAGCAGTCATCAAAAGTTACCATTAATGGGGATTTCAGGAGTTATCATTGAAAAGTGTAAGCTTTTGCTATCTTATTTTCCAGGCGACCATTCATGGACGTCCTCTTCATGACCGATATTGATAATTATCCATTATTCATTCACGTTATTTAACATGTAGTCCAGCTTTACATGCGATTCTTCCTCAAGCCAAAAACGTTCTATACATTCCTTGATGGAAGTCTGTTCCGAGCAAGCGGTGGCAGAGGTAAGTGTGCTACGTACTACCAGAACAACTCGTGATGTTTTGCTATCAGTGCACTGCAGTGTACCAGTAAACTGTCTCGTCCTGGAAACAGAAAAATACATTACTCATTTAGGCAAAGGAACGAGGATGTATCAGACTCTAGCGTTTCATTTCAAGACAAAAAATTACAACAAAAAAGGTTATTCACAAAGAAGGTTATCCAGAACGGATTGTGGCAAACGGCTCTGAGACAGGAAGAGAGGATGGCAGCAATGGCTGTGGTCAGCGCCGCATGGTAATCTTGCCCCACTCTAATCCCCACTTCCGCTCCCCAACTCCACCCCCTCCCCTGACCCAGCCCTTTTCGATCCTCACGAAAACATCGCATTTACTCCGCTGGTTGGGAAGACCTCTAGCCTTCGCAAACATCAGCTTCCCCCAGAATGAGATTGGTTTCTGATGACTCCTGTATCGACGTGGAAGAAGTCATACATTTTTGCGTCAGACTGAGAGCAAGGCTTCCGTGCCAGAATCAATGGAATGCAACGGTCTTACATCTGTCAACACGTGTGGTGCAAGGGTTGTGATCTGCCAGCCCTCATTTCCGCGCCTTCATCGTGTGTGTGTGAACACTTTTAGAATCATGACAATGTTTAGAAGAATATTGTTTTCTTTGTGAATACAAAAGTTCTCGTCTCCTAGCACCTACTCATCATACTCCCATACTTTTGGTTTTGGTTTTTGTACTCATCCTTTCCCTGCCTCTATCACATCCATATCCATAGAAAACTTTCTCTTACCTCAATCTTATGAGATGTGCAAGAGTGTGTGTGTGTGTGTGAGTTTGTGTGTGTGCGCATGTGTGTGTGTGCGCGCGCACGCTCGCGCTCTCGAATGTGTGTGTGTGTGCGTGCGCGTGTGTGTGTGTATGTGAAAGAGAGAGAGAGAGAGAGAGAGAGAGAGAGAGAGAGAGAGAGAGAGAGAGAGAGAAGGAGAGAGAGAGACAGACAGACACAAACAGAGGCAGACACTGACATAGACAGACACAGACAGAGGCAGACACATTCACAGACAGCAACACACATACACACAAAAAGAGAGAGATAGAGAGAGAGAGAGAGAGAGAGAGAGAGAGAGAGAGAGAGAGAGAGAGAGAGATAGAGAGACAGACAGACAGACAGACACATATAGACACACAGAGAGAGACAGAGACAGAAAGAGAGACAGAGACAGAGAGAGACAGAGATAGAGAGAGAGACATAGAGGCACTAAGAGAGACAGAGACACAGAGACATAGAGAGAGAAAAAGAGATACAGAGAAGAGAGACAGAGACAGTGACACATAGACAGAGACAGACAGAGACACATAGACAGACAGACAGAGACAGAGACACACAGAGATAGAAAGAGACACAGAGACATACAAAGGCAGACATAGACAGGCAGACAGACAGACAGACAGACAGACAGACAGACAGACAGACAGACAGACAGACAGACAGACAGACAGACAGACAGACAGACAGACAGACAGACAGACAGACAGATAGACAGACAGACAGACAGACAGACAGACAGACAGACAGACAGACAGACAGACAGACAGACAGACAGTCAGACAGACAGACAGACAGACAGACTGATGGACAGAGACAGAGCAAGTGAGAGGGAGAATCCTTTCTTTGGATGAAAAAAAACACACCACGACGTCGAGGTCCACGCTACATGTTGTCAGTCGTGTTCACTTTCTTCTGTTTCGTTGAAGTCTGTAAAGCCCTAACTTAATAGCCCGAACGGTTGTTCGGCGAAAGGCCCGAACTGCTTTCGCCCGACCAAATCGTTCGGCCCGAACTGTGTGCGCCCTTAACTGCCCGTGCTCCGTGCGCGCCGAACACCCCGACAGCTAGCTCGCTCTGGTTCGGCGAGAACGTGTCGGGCAAATATTTGCTCGCAGCGCATGTTTTGGGAGCTGGCTTCTCATTGGCTGAGAAACCGACTCTTCTCTCGAGGAGGAGTTTTTGTTGGCGTTCTCGCGACTGTTTGCACAATTTAAATGGCGGACATGTCTTCGGTTCGAACAGAAAACGCTGTATTTTGAGGATACTAGAAACCCATCCAAAGAAAATATAAGCCATGAACAGCATTCATTTATCAAAGCTGTATGTTGAATGCATCAATAGTTCGTGAAAGCTCCTACATTTTACAAATGGAATGGAGGTCGACTCGCCCTCTGTGTGGACCACCCAAAGGCAGGTTCGAGGACAACAATGTATTTATAATCTTTCCTGGTGTCGGTGAGGTCCGCGCGTCAGCTATAAATAGAAGTGCGCGAAGCTTGGCTGGGCTCGTATCAACAAGACTGAGTAATTTATTCAAGAAAACAGCAAATTTACAACGCATACTTCAATGTCAATGCAAAATTCGATGCAACACACAGCAAAAGAAGATCATCGAAATACAGCCACGGTGCGTTAGACTTGACTATGCTTCACAGTCACAGGAAATCTGTTGTACGCGTGAACTCTCAGCTCTCTCGCTGACGCTGTGCGTTCGCCTCTATTAAAATAACAACAACGCCCGGTTGACGACGACGACGACAATGAAGACTGGGGGACTGCATGAGAAGGGGGGAGAGGTTTGACAACTTGGTTTGGCCGATAAATCGCTATATAAACCATACTTTTACAATAAGAATGTCAGGACTTGCATTGGCGACGACTGCTATAGAGTATAGTTTCGACCAGTATCAAAGATAATAATAATATACATGCATCTATGATCCTCTTTGCATCAGATGTTGTATAGAAAATAATAGCTCACACACATCGGTTTATATGATACTAGACAACAATCTGAGAGCACAGACCCTCACTAAGAACGCCACAGTTTCTCTTCCGTGACCTCCATGACAATAATATGAGTCGTCACTTTCGTCAAGTTCGTTTGATCAATTAGGCCTCGACACACATTTCGCCGACACCATCCGAAAGTACCCGAACGACAAGCAAGTCTCGGCGCGCTCTATTGAGAACGAACGCAGTTTCGGCGAGAATCCCGAACGCCGGTTCGCCCGACTGACAGTCGGACTATTAAGTTAGGCCTTAAAGGCATGTACTCCTGTTATTTCCGTATGTTCTTTCGATCGCTTTCTTTTCATTCATTTTTAATTCGTTCCAAACAGCAGTGAGAAAAATAAAACATCTCAAGCAAAGGAAAGTCATTTGCACAAAAAACATTTGCCAGATATTGCATCATCATGAATGTCTCCGCACTTGTGATCAAGTAAAACTTTGCGTGGCATCTGCCTTTACATTGCTTGTCAAACATGAAAACAGTCAGAAACGGTTTTTTTAATAACTGTATGACAATGGTGTAGAGGTCCTCGAGGCAATTCCGAACTAGTGTACCACTTGTACTTGGATTGAACCGTGGCGTTAAAGACTGCCAAGTAATTTCCTATCTGTAAAAACTGAAAACGCAGGGCAACTTTGCTCATTTAACTGTACACATTTTCAGAGACGTCTGAATAAAACAAGTTGCCTATCTACAGGTGTTGATTTGGTAAATCACCTGTTCAATGACGAATGATGTTTACAGACCGCCTGGATTACTAAAACTAAGTTTAAGTGATTTAATCACTTTTCCTTGTTATTTTATATCAATATGGTGGTATTAGAACACTCTTACAGCTGTAGGACTGAGGTCCCAGAGCAACCTAACAATCGCTGGGGCCATGTCTCCACAGCTGTATTGATTTATCCCCTTCCCTTCCCCCAACTCTCCTCCACCTTATCCCACCTCAAGCTTCAACTGTAGCCCCATCACCGACCCCTCTCTACCCCCCATTCCGCAACTGTAACCCCCTCTCTCAACCCCGACCACCCACTTTATTCCACGAGTGTAACTCCCCTCCTAGACTGCCACAGCTGCCCTTGTAATTAACCCCATGCAAAGCGCCGCCCACCACCGTATCTGGGACAAACTGTACCCTACTGAGGTATTGCAAACTGTTCAAATCTGCAGTTCTAGACTGTTTCCTACGACGATCACTCGGGATATCGGTTGACCGACTTACATACACACACACACACACACATACACACACACACACACACACACACACACACACGCACACACACACACACACACGCACACGTTTTGATCATAGATGTGTTTGTATCCGCGCTGCTTAATTTAAGCACTGTTCATTTCTCATCTCAAGTCACCTGTTTCAGAAAAAAATGGCTGCCCGATAACACTACGTGGGGACTGCATGACTAGTACACGAGTGCTGATTGGCTGGCGATGGGCGCGGTGGGCGGCGCTGCGACGGGTTAATTCTGCTGGCGCGAGATCATCATTTCAAATGGCCGGAGAGCTAAGCTCCATACAATGGACCTTATCCACACATCGAGGCTCTGGGAGTTACTTCCCTTGTTTGTGGGACCAGCCCGGGCATCTTTCAGAATGCCGAGTAACAAGCGCTGTGCTTGGGGACAAAGTTAAACGGATGATAGATACCCTGAACGCTGTGTTGTCGTCAAAGTCATTCCATTTGTGAAACCGGGAAAGTATATGTGCCATCTAGATCGTTGCCTTCGCAGCTGCAATCGCCCAGCGAACTAGCTGAACGTAGACACAATCACGTGGCACTGTTGTCGTGCTGTACATTTGCAGCAACGTAAGATCTCGTACGACGATTTGATTCAAGGCCTAGTGCTAATTGCTTTGATGGTCTGGTCTCAGTGTCACAAAAATATGATGATTTAATCAATCACTGATTTAAAAAATAAGTGTGTTGCCCTACATTGATTGACAGTCTGAGTGAAATAGATCTATTTCACTGTCCCACCTGGCGAACTTGTTGCCGGCTGTATTGAGCTTGTGTGTTCGTGTAGGCCTACTCAAAAGTCAAAATCACAGTCGTCTCCGAAACAAGGAATAATCAGAGTAAGGGGGAAAAGCATTTCGTTTGTTTGTTTTGTTCTTGCAGCACTTCAAAAATGATGTGTAGGTCTGTGACTGTCTGTCTCTCTGTGTTGTGTGGTGTGTAGGTCTGTGACTGTCTGTCTCTCTGTGTTTAGTGGTGTGTAGGTCTGTGACTGTCACCATGTGTTCTGTGGTGTGTAGGTCTGTGACTGTCTCCATGTGTTCTGTGGTGTGTAGGTCTGTGACTGTCTCCATGTGTTGTGGTGTGTAGGACTGTGACTGTCTCCATGTGTTGTGTGTAGGTCTGTGACTGTCTCCATGTGTTGTGGTGTGTAGGTCTGTGACTGTCTCCATGAGTTGTGTGGTGTGTAGGTCTGTGACTGTCTGTCTCCATGTGTTGTGTGGTGTGTAGGTCTGTGACTTTCTGTCTCCATGTGTTGTGTGGTGTGTAGGTCTGTGACTGTCTGTCTCCAAGTGTTGTGTGGTGTGTAGACCCCAAGCTAAAAGACACATTTTGGTATGATTTATCTCATAGAAAACATAGAAACTAACTGATAACTTATAAATGCATTTAATCACAGAAGAAGGGAAAAAAAATCAAAATCCTAATTTTAATGTTAATTTTTCTGCCAAGGCACAGAAGCAAGGTCTGAAATGACATGAGGCAGCCCCATTGCCCCATTGGTAGCATCTGACAGCTCGACCAACCTTGGCCATGTTATTGGTATAACACTAAGAGCCTAGCAGTCAGTAGATCCTGACATAAGGGGATCATTCAGCAACTCTATCATTATGCTGTATTTGAAATGATGTTCAAACAAGTGTAGAAACTGCTGACTCTTCTAAAACTCCACCACAAATTTGCCATCAGAAAAAACTTATTTGTTTTATGTTGTAAAAGTAAATCAGAGGTAACAGATAATAGCTATTTGCCTCAGGTCTGTGACTGTCTGTCTCCATGTGTTGTGTGGTGTGTAGGTCTGTGACTGTCTGTCTCCATGTGTTGTGTGGTGTGTAGGTCTGTGACTGTCTGCCTCCATGTGGTGTGTAGGTCTGTGACTGTCTCCATGTGTTGTGTGGTGAATAGTATTATATATATTATTAAATATTTTTTTTATTCTTATGTGTTCATTATTTTGATTTTATTCTTTTTTATTTTTAGTTTTTGTTTTGCAACTTTTTGTGCATGACTATTGAGTGTCCCAGAAGAAAAATAAAAAAACAAGAAAACTGTTCATAATATATACCTCTTTGTTACATGTACTTGGTTACTTGGTTAATGCATGGATGTGCATGTTGAAACAAAATAGAACAACAAACAGTACAGATTTACACACACACAAAGCCAGTTGGAAAAAAATGTTGTACTGCAGGTATCTTTCAAATTTTTTTTCCTTGTGTTTCAAAGTTTGAGCTGGTGCAAATTGAAATACAAAAAGTGCCAGAGGAGTACAAAGCACCTTGGAAATAACTAGTGGCAGTTAACTTCAAACAACAATTTGCATGGCTGATCAACATTGTGCTAAGTGACTAACTGTGAGAACTGGTTTGCCTATGTGTCACTATATGATGTGTGTGGACTTGTGTGAAAAATTGAAATATACCTGCAGTACAACATTTTTGCAAAACAAAAACTAAAAATAAAAGAAAGAATAAAATCAAAATAATGAACACATAAGAATAAAAAAATAATTTAATAATATATATAATACTATTCACCACACAACACATGGAGACAGACAGTCACAGACCTACACACCACACAACACATGGAGACAGACAGTCACAGACCTACACACCACACGACACATGGAGACAGACAGTCACAGACCTACACACCACACAAAACATGGAGACAGACAGTCACAGACCTACACAACACATAGAGACAGTCACAGACCTACACACCACACAACACAAGGAGACAGTCAGTGAGTCACAGACCAGCTACACACCACACAACACAGGCCAGGGAGACAGTCACAGACACGCGATGCGGCAATTTACGTGTAAACACCTGTTGACCAGGGATTACGTATCACAACACCTGAATGATTTGCTGTGTATTTGCGGGTAGAAACATATCACAACAACGCTGTTACATTAGGCGCTCCACTTCGAGCACTGTGTAAGGCAAATGTACAACTACAACAGTGCCACGTGATTGTGTCTACGTTCAGCTAGTTTGCTGGGCGATTGCAGGCTTTTAACCAGCGAAGGCAACGATCTAGATGGTACATATACTTTCCCGGTTTCACAAATGGAATGAATTTGACGCCAACACAGCGTTCAGGGTATCTATCATCCGTTTAACTTTGTCCCCAAGCACAGCGCTTGTTACTCGGCATTCTGAAAGATGCCCGGGCTGGTCCCACAAACAAGGGAAGTAACTCCCAGAGCCTCGATATGTGCATGAGGTCCATTCGGTAAACGTGTTCATTGTGGATGCCTGAGCTGCTGTCAGTGCCATTCAGCTTTGGCATATGTGTATATGTGACCCGACAGCACGAAAACAGACTTAACTCGATTTGTTTTCCTGTGCTTCTAGATGCAAGCTTAAAAAAAAATCTGCAGTCATTTCAAATTTGTTAAATATAAGTATACATTCATGAGGATCAAAATTGCTAAAGTTATGCCCGTTTGAAGTTAGGTGTCGAGATATCGGCAGTTTTGAGAAAATGGCCTCTGACCTTTTCTTACAGACGTGCTACGTAGCAGAGGTAAGATAAGAAACTTTTTTTTCACGCATTCAAACTTTTGTCTTCCTCAGGCACATTTTTTTATTTTGATGGCCTGAATATGTTGTGTACCTGGCTTGTATGTCTGCAAAAGCATGGCAGTGACTCAGTCTGAACCCAATCACGTATTACTGTGTGCAGCGCCAAATCAGAGCTGGTTGTGTGCTGGCGGGTAAGTCATTTTGGAACAACTTTTCGTGATTGGTCCTGCAGACTTTGAAGCACTAGAGGCAGGCAGAGAAAGAGGTGGGAAGACAACATCAAAGAGTGGACAGGCTTGACCTTTGCTGACTCACAGCGAGCCGCAGAGGATAGAGATCGATGGAGGAAGAGTGTCCGAAAGTCATCAGTGGTGCCTCAACAACCCATCTCAGGGTTAAGAGACTGAACTGAACTGAACTGATGCGCTGTTTCACGCAGAATCGAAAAAGATGACTTTTCCTAACTTTTTTGTGCGAGTTTGGTGTCAGTATTTATGTGTCGTCTTCGAAATGTATTTATGTGTGTCGTTATCTGAATTAAATTTCTGGAGAGAAACAAAGATGTTCATGGATATTTGCTGGAAACCGCCTTTCATGCTTTTGTGTTCGTGGAGCCTACCACAACAACCATGGACATGTAGGGGGATGAATATGCAATGAATATGCAATGAATATGCAATGCGAAAAGTAATGCAAATGCTTGTAATTGCTTGTGGGCACGGCAGCTGTGCTTCTGTCTCTTTGTTTGGCAAGAATCAGATGTGAAACTTTCAGCTATTATCGATGCTGGCCTGTACTGATCACATTCATGCATTAACAATGTGTAGTATATCGTATTCAGTACAACGTGATTAACGCATGCAACTAGCAAACACATAAGCACATACACACATACACAAACACAGGGCAGAAACAAACACACACATACACACACACACACACACACCATACACACTCGCGCGCGCGCGCACACACACACACACACACACACACACACACACACACACACACACACGCACACACACACATATATTTTGAAAAATCGTTTTTTTTTTACTAAACTGCCACCAGCAGGTTGCAGTGCAGCACATGCCAAAGCGAATAACTAGTAAAAGCATGACTTGACTTGATTTTTATCTAACCACCTCTAGTTACTTTTATCATCAATGGCCTTACATAGCCTACATATGTTGATTCGCCTTAAAAACTCCGTTCACCATCATCATCA
>JAWQFJ010021786.1:0-17654 GCA_034096865.1 Theodoxus fluviatilis
ACCAATTTCTGTCTGTCTGTCTGTGTGTCTGTCTCTCTGTGTGTCCGTCTGTCTGTCTGTTTGTCCGTCCGTCCGTGTCTGTGTTTGTGTCTGTTTGTGTCTGTGTGTGTGTGACTGTCTGTCTGTGTGTCCGTCCGAGTATGTGTTTGTGTCTGTGTGTGTCTGTGTATGCGTGTCTGTCTCCTTGGTTTATTTCCATAAGGTCCCCCATGATACAGTGCGGCTGAAAGTTGTTAATGCAGTGTAAGTTCATGTACGCCTTCCAATTCATGGAAACGTTTCCTGTGTTCCCATGTCCTGAAAAGTCTTTGCTTTGTTGTAGTACATAACGTTCCCGCTCTTACATTGTGCTCATGAGATGTTCTAATCATTTGAACGTGGCAGTCTGCGTTTAGGGCCCTGTTAAAGTACTCAAACCTGTAACCACAGAAATTGCGTCATGCCATAAAATGCGAAAGTTTTTATTTCTCCTTATATTCATGCTGGTAAAATTTATATATAGGACATTCATGCTTAATTATTGTATCTTATCATCCGTTTCAGCAATCTTAAATTTGGTTTTAATCTCTCTTGACAGCTGTCACCAGGGCAACCCGAGGACTTCCTGTGTAGATGGCAGGACTGTCAGCGCGTCTTCGACCACCTGGACGACCTGGTCAACCACGTCAATGACCACCACATCAAGCTTGAGCGCCCGGATGTAGACTACCAGTGCCGATGGACGGACTGCCCAAGACAGGGCCGGGGCTTCAACGCCAGGTGAGGTTCAGCTCTGTCCCACAGCACGAATGCATCATTATTGATCACTGCATTCAATCAAGGGTTTTCAAGACACAAGGTCTTGTTGCCGTGGATTCGCTAGGGTATGACCTGCTAACGTGTGGCTCGCATTTGTCCGTCTTGGCCCTCTGACGTCTGAGTTTATCGTTACATGCTTCAGCCAGAGAAGAAGAGTAGTCCGTCACATTGAAGGGACTCTGACCGCAAATTCCATCAAAATTGCCTGAAATAAATTGCCATAATACCGAAGGGAAACAGGGGAGGAGTCAGAGGCGGTGATGCCCCACGACGGCCGCCTCTGTGACAGTCATTCACGGTGAACTGTCACAGCCCATTGGGAGGGTTTCTTCACGTTGGGGCATGTGGAATGCTAAAAGAGTCTGGATCCTGAGCCAGTACTGCTGAATTCTGCTCGTGTTTTCTACTCGTATGTATCTAATGACCAGGATTACCAAAGCACCTGAATTACTACACGCAGCACCAAAATCAACCTGAGCGTCCCCATGTCACCACTGGCTGTGGACGTCAAGGTGTGCGGAACTCAGATGGTGGTGTCTGTACAGAAGATATACCAGACTTGGTGACAATGTGGAAATGGGACTCCCCTTACTGTCAAAGCGACTTACTAGGTTCTTACCTCGAGGAAATTGTTAAGTTTGTGCTGATAGCAAGAGTAAGGGAGCGACCCGTTCAAGGAGCTACATCATTGAGGACATCTACCTGACATTAGAAGACATTTAATTGCACAGAGAGTGAGAGAGAGAGAGAGAGAGAGAGAGAGAGAGAGAGAGAGAGAGAGAGAGAGAGAGAGAGAGAGAGAGAGAGAGAGAGAGAGAGAGAGAGAGAGAGAGAGAGAGAGAGAGAGAGAGAGAGAGAGAGAGAGAGGGGGGGGGGATACTATTTACAGATCAGCATTCCAAAAGTGTGGGTGACTGACACACGTCAACTCATGTTTTTCTCGGTCCACATCCCATTTTGCTTCCCCTTCTCGCACAGACCAGTTCCATCTTGCACAGTGCTTATTTCAGAAAACATATCACATGCTGAGGTGATTTCCACCCCTTGAAAGCCCAAGTAGCAGAAATGTGAATTTTGAGTGTGTGTGTGTGTGTGTGTGTGTGTGTGTGTGTGTGTGTGTGTGTGTGTGTGTGTGTGTGTGTGTGTGTGTGTGACTGTGTGTAGTGTATGAGAGACAGACAGTCAGTCAGTCAGTCAGTCAGTCAGTCAGTAGGTCACACAGACAGGGGAATGATGGGTCATAAACATTCCTGTTTGTCACTCACGCAGTTAAATCAATATGCGCATTTCAAGCACCCAAGTTTGACTTGTATTAAATTTTATTTTGGAGGATCTTTTGCATGCGGACCACATTCCATACCATAGGGAATGTCAAAACAACAGTAGTGGATACAAGTGTGGCGGCAAATGATGTGAACTGTACCTATAGGTGACCGTGGTGGTCTTTCAAGAATGTAGCAATGACTACACCAATACTTCTTCTGGAGAGGAAAACCACGAAGAATAAGTCGGTACTGGTGCGAATCTGTTGGAATAGTCTCTATGAGGATAAAGCAATATGAAACTCATAATGCAGAGCACAAACGCCATAGGGGATAGAAACACACACACACACACACACACACACACACACACACACACACACACACACACACACACACACACACACACACACACAGAGGAAAACAAAAAAACAAAAACCACAAGTTCCTTGGCGGGAACCAAACCCGCTGCCTCCCAGATAACGCCTGTGCTCTATCCACTTAAATTGAAGAAATAGTTGCCTCCCACTTAAATCTCCTAGAACCACGTCAAATCCAACCAACTCGCTCTCTAGTGCGTGTCCACAAAAAGTTCATACTCAGCGTCCATTGGGGTCGGACCTACTGCGCAATAGTGGCCAGTTCCGGCAGATTACGGCAAATTTCTGCAGAGTTGACCACGCTCCTCTGTGATGCGTTGGTCCCATATGTGACATCAACAAGGAAGCGGACAAAGGGATGCCCAAGTCCAAACTGCCACAACTGCCTCCTGCGCCTGCAGCCATCTCGGCCCAGACTGGAGAGCGTCTTTGCTGGGGAGGCGCCGGGAGGTGACCACTGAGGTGCCAGGATGGACACAAAGCCCTTTGTTTGCTAATTTTAGTGGCAGGAGTTGCCATGAAGTGGTGGGGACAACTTGAATAGAAATCCCCCCCCTGGCTTTAATGGTAGCTGCCGATCACCGGGGAGGGTGAAGCTGAATGTCCCCATGCACAGAGTGTGTGATATGAGAATACGGCTTATGAAGACCTCACGGACAGCATGAAACGTGGCTGGGATAGTGACAGTTGCAAGTAGGTCATGCTGGTTAATAACCTGAAGTTGTTGAAGTGACTGTGAACGTGATGTTCATCCTAAAGTATTAGAGTAACGAAGTCAACAAAGGAGCAACCAATCTATGCAGTTTCGGAGTTAGCTACTCTTCGGGGGCTTTTAAGCTTTATCACAGAAGTGTAAAGAAAGCACAATTATGCCAAATAGAAAACATAATCATTTTGTCTATCAGACATTCGGTTAATACTAATACAAGTCGCTTTAGTGATGGGGTGATTAAGACTCGCATGATCTCTAAGGAGACACATAAGCGACTACTCGAGAGAGTGACAGTCTTACAGAGACTGCTGTGGACGAGCAGAGAGCTTTGCAAACGGACTGTGCTTCTGTTTATTAAGTTCACAACAATCATGAGTAATTAATGAACAGAGAAACCCCTTCAGATGGTTATCCGTTGGTGGTGATTTGTGATATTGCCGTTTTGACGGGGGCTTTGGAAATGGACCCCAAGCATTATAGGAACAGGGAAAATCGTCGTCCTGACAGGACATGGGTGAGATGGCATTTGTCCATGGAGAATATTTTACAGTGATTGAGTGAACCTTGTCGGGGGGATGACAGGAAAAATGGTGAAGGAAAAGCTGCATTCCTCCTTTTCCACCCCAGCCCCCTGTGGGTTGGGGGTCAGAATTGACCCACCGCGTCTCCCTGCGCGATTCGTAAGAGGCGTATAACTAGGGACACCGTGTCTTGATTTGCGTTTACTCTAAAGTATTCTAGTGACATTCGTGCTTAATGGCCTTACACAGCCTACAAAGGCTGATAGGCCGTAAAACTCCATCCATCCACCCTTTTTCACCCCACCACGCTGGACTGGCATTCGCTGTGTGAACCACAAAGTTCATTTCAGAAACTTTTCTTTCACGAGCTTCCCGGAGGTCCAGGGAATGTCTTTGAGGAGGAAGCTGATAGAATCTGTTGACTTATTAGGTTTGTCAGCTCCATGAAGGGTTTTTGGGTCTGCCGGGCCAGTTTTCATTGTTGAGTCGCATATATAATGTGTACTATAGGGATGGTTGACGTTTGTGGAAGCAGGAGTGCCTCTTTGAAAGCTTTGTTTGTTATCTCTGGCGTTAAGGTTGGTTGTCATGGTTTCAGGAAAGAGGAAACAAATTTGGGGTCGGGAAAGAAAAAGGTTGTCGATTGGAAGAAAAATCTTGCTCGGAAAGGGGCAAAGGATTATAGCAAGACACAGTTTACTTCTGCAATGATCACATGACAAGCGAGTGAATGAAGGACGTGGCTGCTGAGATTCTTGCTGGGTGCCACCTGTCTCATGATCACGCAATTACGCTGTGTTTACAATGACCACAAATCATCTGGAGAGCGGCTTGTCCAAGCGGTGTTCGCACTTGGCTTACATCCCGGCAGCCGGGGTTCTCCGTTGTGATGGCCGTAGATTCCCTCTATATCTCTCTGCTGCTTTGTGCTTGATGGAATTCCCCAATACTAATTTCACCGTGTCCACCACTGAAACGACATAATTCTCATTGAGCTTATGCTTTTTGTTCTGCAAGTTTTATTATCTTCTGTAAGTTTTGTTTTGATGTGTTTATTGTCATGATTAGCAAATGTTACTTCTTTTCTGGATGAAAGCTGTGTTACTGTTGTCGTTGTGACCGTCTTCGTTGCCACCGTTGTTGTTGTTCTTTTTGTCCTCCTCCTCCTCCTCCTCCTCCTCCTCCTCCTCCTCCTCCTCCTCCTCCTCCTCCTCCTCCTCCTCCTCCTCCTCCTCCTCCTCCTCCTCCTCCTCCTCCTCCTCCTCCTCCCCTCCTCCTCCTCCTCCTCCTCCTCCCCTCCTCCTCCTCCTCCTCCTCCTCCTCCTCCTCTTCTTCTTCTTTCTTCTTCTTCTTCTTCTTCTTCTTCTTCTTCTTCTTCTTCTTCTTCTTCTTCTTCCTCCTCTTCTTCCTCTTCTTCCTCCTCTTCCTCCTCTTCTTCTTCTTCTTCTTCTTCTTCTTCTTCTTCCTCCTCCTTTCTTCTTCTTCCTCCTCTTCTTCCTCCTCTTCCTCCTCTTCCTCCTCTTCCTCCTCTTCTTCTTCTTCTTCTTCTTCTTCTTCTTCTTCTTCTTCTTCTTCTTCTTCTTCTTCTTCTTCTTCTTCTTCTTCTTCTTCTTCTTCTTCTCCTCCTCCTCCTCCTCCTCCTCCTCCTCCTCCTCCTCCTCCTCCTCCTCCTCCTCCTCCTCCTCCTCCTCCTCCCAACTCCTCCTCCTCCTCCACTCCCTCCTCCTCCTCCTCCTCCTCCACTACCTCCTCCTCCTCCTCCTCCTCCTCCTCCTCCTCCCTCCTCCTCCTCCTCCTCCTCCTCCCCCTCCCCAACTCCCTCCTCCTCCTCCTTCTTCCATCTGAAAGACTGTGGCTGAACCTAACGTTGCTGCATTGCTTTTTTCCCCAGGTACAAAATGTTGATCCATGTCAGGACCCACACTAACGAAAAGCCTCACCGCTGTGCCCTGTGTGGGAAAAGCTTCTCTCGCCTGGAGAACCTGAAAATCCACCACCGCTCACACACAGGTATGCGTCTTTTGTTGGCTTGTCTGAATCGGAAGTGTACTAAGAGGGTAAAGTTGCTTCGGTGTGACAAAGCTGCAAACAACCACAGGACATTAGTCATTCTAAGGTTGTATTGATGTATAATGGGTTCTGCTAAAGTGGCGATGCTGTAATTTGATTTGAGAATCTACAGCCAGTTAACAATCTTTTTAGGCAGGGATAATGATTATATGAACAATGAAGTCCAGAGAAGAACAGAAGAATAATATATAGCTGGCGGTGCAGGTTCAGGGTAAAACTTCATTTCGCTTATGACAACACACTCCAAAAATAGACACAATTAGAACTGTTTTCTCAGTGCACATCACCTGATTCGCTTTCCTCCTCTGTGCAGGAGAGAAGCCCTACGTGTGCCCCGTTAAAGGCTGTGGGAAGGCTTACTCCAACTCCAGTGATCGCTTCAAGCATGTCCGCACACACCAAGAGGAGAAGCCCTACATCTGCCGAGCCCCTGGATGTCTCAAGCGCTACACTGACCCCTCTTCCCTTCGCAAGCACATCCGCACCCACAATCACCACTTCCGGTCATCAGGGGAGCATGGACCCGTAAGTTCAAGCAATGGAACTAGCACCACCAATGGTGTCACGCCCAGATCCAGGGGGAGCAACTCCCATAGCCAGTCACCATCACCACAGTTCAGCAGTCAGTCATCACCACCCTCGTATGCACACAGACTGTCCCCTTCGACCCCATCTCTTCGGCATTCTCCTGCCCATGGGTTGATGAGCCCTTTGCCCCCCCAGATGCTGCCTGTGCAGGACGGGATGGGGATGTTGTCAGATTCAGGGCCTCTACATGGCTCCTTGTTCACGTCAGCCATTATTACGTCACCCCACATGACTTCCGGCACCATGGCAACAGAGCTGCTGCCCACCATGCTGCCTCCTGGTTCTGTAGCTGCTCATGGTGGTGTGCCTGGGGGCCTGGTGATGCTGGACGTGAAGCAGGAGGCCTATGGGCACTGCCAGGAAGGACCCCTGGACCTGTCTCGGACTCCACTCTCCAAGAAGCAGCACCTCCTGGTCGCCAGAGTGATGCACTAGCTAGCGCTCTCTCCTGTGCGCCCAATGGTTTCCATGGACTAGGAGGAATTCCTTGGCCTGAGACTGCTGCAGGAGAGCTGCTTGCATTCTAGAAGATGACCGAGGGTTGCAGACTGATGCAAACTTGGATGACTTGGGATCTGTCTGGTCAAGGCAGTCAACAGTATTTTGGGCTGAAGTAGCTGTGTGTGAGTGCATTTTTAGAAGACAAACTGGAAAACAGTGCTGATATTGGGGGATATTTCCCCTCTCTGCAGACGTAAGAGACTTCAAGTATGTTTGATGCAAAGACAGACATTGGACTTGTTGTGAAATGTCAGAATCTGGCCTGCTGCACATGTGTAGTGTGGATGTTAATCAGCACATGGAGATGTTGTTTGAGTCAGCTTAGGCAACCTAAACTTGGACTAAGTGGATTCTGCTAAGCAAGACACGACATGCTCTGCTGTACCATGCATGGACATTGGAGTTACCTGGCCTTAGTTAACTTGCATTTCTGTTTCAGCAAGGCAGTTACCGAAGTGTGCTAAACATCAACGACAAATGCTCTTGGTTGCATTCAAGAGTTGCAGTAGTACTTATAGAAATTGAAGAAGCTTGATCATTCCAAAATAGAATTAGAAAATGTTGTCATTTGATAAAGGAAAAAAGTCAAATATAACTCGCATCACTTACAAAGATGTTCCATTTGACAAGCCATGGCAAAACTGCTCATCGGCGAAGTTATCTATATGATACAATGGCTAATTAGATGAGGAAGAGCGTTGAGTGTAAAATTTTTGGAGTGATAGCATTTATCGAAATAATCATGCATCACCAGGACATCAGCTGACAAAGCCTGTTTCAACAAAAGTGGTGCCCTAGTTTTGCTAATCTTACTGATTTCTTTTAAAATGCTAGAAATCTTGGGAACTGCGATCTGCAGTCAGCTCATTCTTCAGTAACAGAAGATGCAAATGTTTTCAGTGTCTGGGAAAGAAACACTCACAGAAGCACTAGTTATAATCAAGAACATTGCCCACTTCGGTTGCATGGGAATGTGAATATTGGACTGGTAATCTGGCATCACACTGGCTGTGAAAGCTCATTTGAGGGCAGGACAGCAGAACACAGTGTGAAAACCAGGCCTGGACTCGAATTGTGACTTGGGTCTCCTGAGAGTTTCAGGCTTGTCTGCAAGTGCGAAAATAGATAGATTCATTCAGGCTTTGGTTTGGTGACTGGTAATTTGGTATTGATGAACTTTGCTGGTATTGAAACGGCGGTGTTTCCTCTTCATTCCTGCGTAGCTTCGCTGAGCAGGTGTGGGTGTCATGGCCTTATGATCCTAATGGCAGTGGAAGCTGTCTTTTTCAAGTAGACAGAATCATGTGTGCAGTCATTCATGTCACATTCTATGTGTTTGTTCTTTTTTATTTTTATGCAGTTTTAGATTGCTGTAGGCTTCTTGCAGCACCATCAGGTAACTTGATCAAATTCAAAAACTTGTTTCATTTATAGAAATTCGAAACTGTGGATTTTTTTTTCTTTTTAGTTTATTGATTGGTTGTGTCGATTCCTTGGATTCTTCTCCAGTCCTCAAAGTGCAGTATTGTCATTTTTGCTACACGGAGGCCTATTTATATCCACTGATCTGCCTCATTCCATTATAATTTGATTAATGCAAAATGACTGCATTTACATAGATTTATTTTGGACCTTTTTTTCCATCCAAGAATAATTGACTTCATTAATGTGCTCTTGAAAATGTTCTGTAAGGTGTCACTGTAAGGTTTGTTTGGAAATGGTGTTTTAGAAATTAGTTCATGGCTTCTATTATAAAGCAGTTGGGTTTGTTGTTTTTAAATAATTTTTTTAAAGTTGTTCCTCATGCAAAGCATAATCTCAAGCACTTCAATTCAGAACTGACATTTTAATAAAGTCAGTTGAGTAGTCATGGTGGATGGAAATGTCAGATATGCATCTTGCCATAATTATGTTCACTTGTACCAGAACTGTGATTCAAAGGTTTTGTCATGTTTCTCATAATTTTTCAACAGCTATGTTTCTGCAGAATGACCTCTTTCCCATTTGTGGTGACAAGAAGTTGTCATGTCTTCATCATTCCATCCGAACTGAAATTTTGATTGTTGGGAACTTCCTACAGAAGTCCTCTGCAGTTTTCTCAGTGTGCAGTCTGTAGAGTGTGCAGTCTGTAGAGTGTGCAGTGTTAAGCTTTGCTGACATAGTTTGGGAGTTGAACATGTAATATCCTTGTGTTATCCTACAGTATATGGCACTGGCTCTGTGTGTGAGAGTGAATGCCTCTGCCTCAACATAGTATTATTTTTGAGTGCATGAGTGTGCCCCCAACTGTTTATGTGCAGTGTCTGGTTCAGTTGCCTTCAGGCAGTACTTCAGGTGGCTAAAAACTGTGTATCTGGCTGCAGTATCTTCCTTTTGTTTGAGTGTTTTCTTGCTATGTGAACCTGACCCTTTAGAGATGTTTTCAACGTGATGCAATCAATTGGTTTCTGAGAATAGTTTGCTCAGTATAATTATGTATCATGGAGGAAAAGTTCCTTTGACTGTTTATGCTGAAGGTAAAATGATGCATTCATTTCAAGGGCATGCGTACCATATGGGTATTATTGGTGGGCAAGGATTTAATGTTACAGAAGTCTTGTTTGAACTTCAAAAGTATTTTCAGTCATCAGACAGCCCTTTAGGGTCTACCTGCTCTGTGGCCTTCAAGGATTGTGAATTACGCAGACATCACAGGTGTTCAATATGCCTGCTTGTGGTAGAGTTTCAAGGCAACAAAGTAACTTGGGAATGAGGCTGTTGCATCTGACAACAGTGCCAGCATGGAGACTCAATGAGACCAGTGTTTCTAAGCATTCCCTTCACGCAGCAGCTTGCTATAAGAACAGTGTTTTCCTCTCAAGTAGTCTTGACATTAAAAACATTCTTACGGTACTTTTCTCTTTTCATGAGGAAGTATTCGGGTATTTTGTTTTTTTGTTTTCTTAACTTTGCACCCCTATGGCTGAAGGAAACTTGACTGTATTCCTGTCTGAACACAATACACACAATTTGAAGAAAAAGAGCAACTTCTTTGCAGTGTATTGATGTATTTTTACATTTTGGTGGAGGTGTGATTCCTAATAGCAGTCCAGGTGCAAATGCAGAGAATGAAGACAGTTTGAATTTTCTTCAAGGCTTTTTGGCAAGAGTACCGACGTCAGTTCTCAAGTTCTGAGACTGTAAGCAAAGCACATCTGTGATTGATTTATCAATGTGCATGCATATCACGAGTAAAATAGAATTTTATGTTACATTTGCACTTTGATCAATAGAATGCTCATCAGTTGCTGACAGTGGTTGTGTCAGCATCCTGAAATTATTTTTGATTTCAATCAAAGTATTGGCCTGAATTGGTTGTGAATACTTTATCTGATTAGAGCATACTTTCAGTCTTTTGATTAGCAAGTCAAGCTGTTTTGGTATCTTCTTTCCCAGTTGCCTGTATATTTGGAAGATTGCTGTTGATTTTATTTGCTAAATGGTTTAATTCACTGACAAATTTAGTCATTCCTTGTGGTTCCTTTTCAAAATCTAAGTAGGTTTAGGTGACAATGAAAGTTGAATTTCAGACAAAGTTGGTGTTAGATGTTGCTCGGCGACAAAGGCATCCATGCCTGATGATCATAATTTTCTGCAGCCCACAGCCTCCTCCCCACTGCTAAAGTGGGTGGCTATCTGTGATCCATCCTTATTGGGAATACTTGCAGCTTGTTTCTGTGAACCCCACTCACCCACTTCAACACCCCTTTCCCCTTCCTCTTCCCCCCCTCTCCTTTCCCTCCCCCATTTTCCCATTTCACCTGACCACTCTCTTTACCCCCATTGTTCCAATATCTCCATCTTCCTCTTCCCCAATCTATTCTCTACCCCTCCATCCCTCTCCCCCCCCCCCCCCCCTCCCTCTCCCCCCCCCCCCCCTCCTCCCAGTTCCTACCCTCCTGCTCTAATCCACCCCCCTCTCTTGAAAAGATTTGTACTTGCAGATCTTCATGTGGCATTATTGGAGTGGTAATGCAAATACAAAATAAAAACCATACAACGATCAATGCTTGAATTGTCTTTGTCCTCATTTGGTCTATCTTGGGTACAGAGGAAAGATGTTTAAATGTTGACATCTGTCTGTCCTAGGAGTGGGCTGATTGTTCTGCCCAAGGTTTGGTAGACGTGGTCTTAGGTCCATGCCTGCTGGGGCTGACCAGTCCTACTCTGGATTGGCACCTGTTGCAGCAATCATCATGAATGGATGTTTTGGTGGCACTGAGATTAGCCCCACTCATCCTTTGCTGTCTGCCCCCTGTGGGTTGGGGGTCAGAATAAACCCACTACACGATGAGTAAGGGCGAATGAATAGGGACATCGTGACTTGATGTGTGCTTATTCTAAACTATTCTAGCCGTGCTCAATGGCCTTACATGGCCTACAGGGGCTGATAGGCTGTAATAATCCATCCATCCGTCTGTCCATTCATCAGTCCATCCATCCATCCATCCATCCATCCATCCATCCATCCACCCACCCACTTAACCATCCACCCACTTATCCATCCACCCATCCATCCTTTGCTGTCTGCTTACATCTTTCCTTCCACTGCTCATCTATTGCTCACTCCTTTGGCTAGCTGACTTGACAGGCTGCCTGCCATGGCCTGCCTCCCAGTATGCAGGATCCATGGTACCGTCCCCCCATCCCTTTTGCTGTTGTTCTGACCTTACTGCTGGTTTGGTCTACAAATGCTTCGATGTTTGATTACATGCGAGGCGCAGTTCCGTGGTTCAAGCCCTTGGAGGGGAGAAAACTAGATTATTAATTTCTTATAAATGTTTGTTTGTGGTTTGCTATGTTCTGAAGCTAGACTTGCCTAGCAGCTCTCCTGAACGGAATCCATGCATGCAATAATCCACCATGATCAGAGACGCAAAACAGACTGGGCATGGCTGCTTTGTGATTTGCTGGCTGCCAAGGGTGTTGGAAGAGAATCTCTTCATTGCATTGTAGCATGCACAACAAGCACTTCATCAGCGGAAATGGAAGCACCTATAGCTCCGCTTTGCAGGGTAAAGGAAAATCTGGCATAGTTACACATGCACATATATTCTCACACACACACACACATGAGATTGGGTGGGGGGATGGGCCGATGGGAAAAAGTGAGACATGAGGCTTGTTCAGGAGGCCAAGCGCTTCACTCCTGAACAGCAATTTTGGTGCGTGCTTCAGTCAGTGCTCTGAAGCATAGAAAAGCGCGCATCCGAGGCGATTCACTCGATTTTGAAAATGGCGTCTTCGATCCCGCACTGGCCGTCGATGCGTAAAGGAACCCTCATAAACACCATTTTGGGACTGGAACGGGCTATATTTGCCCTAAACGCTCTGTATGCGCGAGTAATGGCAGGTAAGGATGTCACGGTATTGGATTTTATTCATGCAGAATACATTTAAACGTGCATAAACGATGTCTGTGGCAAAGAACACTTTCTTTAGCGCTAATGCAGCGCTTCGTACTCCTGAACAAGCCTATTGCCACTTGGTAATGAAAAGGGAGAAAGAGATGACAATCACATTGCCCGTGACGGTAAAAGAGAGGCAACTACATCTCCAATTCAGGTGATCTCCCTTTGTTTTCAATCGCCAGTTGAATTCGCTAACCCCATTACAGATGGTTGACTTTCAGTGCGACTTTTGCAAATGCACAGCAATCTCTGTCTTAGCCAGTGAAATGAACAGATGCTTCATTACCACAAAACTTGAATTAGGAACTGTTGCTAATGTAAATCTACAATGGACATGTAGAATGAAAAGCCTACTCTAGCTGTAGCTAAGAAATCTTGGACATGCATCCAGTCAGTAGCCAAACTTTTCCAGCTCAGAACAGCCCCCAAACCAGTTCTGTTGACACAGCATCAAACCTCTCTCACTGCAGGCCAGTTGAGGATAATTTTTCTGCACTGCAAAAGCAGTCCCTTCTTTGAGCTCCTGATCCAGCGTGCTTGGCTGTCCCTTGCTTCCAACTAAATCACTATATGTATTTCTAGCCCGGGAGAGTGGCTGTGTATTTAACCCTTAGAAGTGCTACAGCCAAAATTTCAGTCACATTCCCTGTTCAGTGGTTGCCCTGGAAATAAACCTCCATTCCATCAAGCACTGGTTCAGCTAGAAACTTCAACACTTCACGACAGGAACAATTTACAATGATTCTACCAGAGCAACGTCTGAATGGAAAATTCAGCCAAAATTTTGCCATCTTACACTCATAGGGTAAAGGCCATCCCTCCAAAGCAAATCATCTTAAAGCATCTCCTTTTTGTCTTCTTGTGATCAGTGTATTATAATGTTTAAAATTACATGTAAATGTAGAGGCATTGGTTTCATATAGTGACTTTTAATCTACTCATGTCTGGTTTGCAAACCCCTTTTCACTTTACCCATCGGATCATTGGGCCACGTGATCAATCCATTACTGGCACCTGATAACAGGGACAGATGGAAAGAATTCAAAATGTTTGTTGCCAGCACCAACTCTACCTCCTGGGGAACATGCAGACCTAATGCTGGCTCATGGCTGCAAATGCATTTCCAGATTTGCAGGCTCTGTAAGATCCAGCTGTACATATCAAATGCAGCAGAAAATAAAAATGAAGGCTGGCAGCTGCTTTCATTCTTTCTAGAATGAATTATTGCTACTCACTTTTTGCCGGTCTGCCACACTGCAAGATAGCCAGGCTGCTGAGAACTCAAATATAGCGCTGCACCTCCAGTCCTCTGCAAGTCCTAGTGGGATGAATGGATGGAGTTTTACAGCCTAGTATCAGCCAATGTAGGCTATGTAAGGCCATTGAACATAAAAATCACAAGAAAAGTTTATAATAAGCAAAAATCAAGTCATGATGTCCCTATTTATTTGCCTCTTACGAATGGCATAGGGGGACCAAGTAAGAACACTTCACTCCACTCCTGAAGACATTGCACTGGCTTCCAGTTAAGGCCGAGGTGGAGTACAAAGTTTGCAGCCTGCGGGATCAGTGTCTCCATGCCAATAGCACACTGTCCTGCCTTGGGGACTTTGTCCACCTGAGTACGTGCCCTCGCAATCTCTCCAATCTGGGGATGCTCGCCTAACAGCTCCTCACTTCTTCCTAGACAGTTATGGCAAACAAGCCTTTTCTGGTTTTGGTTCCCTGACTTGGAATTCCCCTCTTCAAATTTGACAAGTCTCTTACTTATGTAACTTTCAAAACAACGCTCAAGTTGCATCTTTTCAGAACCTACCCTCCTGTCCCTATCCTTGTGCTGAAGAGTTCCCGAGATATGAAGAGCTGAGAACAGATGTGGTTTAATTGCTACTTCATGCATTTTCTGTGCCTTTTGAGTGTGTGTATGCCTGTTTCTGTCTGTGTGTTTGTGTGTGTGCAAATGCGCATATACTGTGAGTGTGTGTGCGAGAGAGAAAGAGAAGAGAAACAGACAGACAGAGGTGTAGAGAGAGAGAGAGAGAGAGAGAGAGAGAGAGAGGGAGAGAGAGAGAGAGAGAGAGAGAGAGAGAGAGAGAGAGAGAGAGAGAGAGAGAGAGAGAGAGAGAGAGAGAGAGAGAGAGAGAGAGACAGACACAAAGTATTGGACATGTCTATTTTTAGACTCATCAGTTTATCTCTTCTTTCTTTCAATGATTAACAAGACAAATGCCACCACTTTATTGTGTACACATAGATGGATGTAAACTTGACCTTTATCTCTGTACATAAATATGTTGTATGGAAAAGTGCTGTGAGCTTATGGGTATATTTGTAAACAGTGCTGTGAAATGAAATTATTATCATATAAAGATGAAACTCTCTACAGTGTACAACAGTTACTCTGCTCTGCTCCTGGGCAGGGAGAAAGAATGCCAGGTGAGCACCTTGCCCTAGGATGCCAGGCAAAAACTCATGCAGATCTGAACCCTCACCGAGACGTAGACCACTAGCTGCAAGTGACAGTGGGTGAGTCATGCAGATCTGAACCCTCACCGAGACGTAGACCACTAGCTGCAAGTGACAGTGGGTGAGCCCTCTGTCTAGCAGCTCTAGTCATGCAGATCTGAACCCTCACCGAGACGTAGACCACTAGCTGCAAGTGACAGTGGGTGAGCCCTCTGTCTAGCAGCTCTAGTCATGCAGATCTGAACCCTCACCGAGACGTAGACCACTAGCTGCAAGTGACAGTGGGTGAGCCCTCTGTCTAGCAGCTCTAGTCATGCAGATCTGAACCCTCACCGAGACGTAGACCACTAGCTGCAAGTGACAGTGGGTGAGCCCTCTGTCTAGCAGCTCTAGTCATGCAGATGTTAGGAGTAAGATAACTCATGTATGTTGCACAAAACCTAAATAAAGGAAATATTAGGAGAAAACACTTCAGTGGCACACATCTTTATTGTTTCATCCACTCTACTTGATTCACATACAACTTCACTCAATGAAGTATCCAAGCATAAGATAATCATTAAATAAACAAAACAAAACCATTCAAAAAATAAATTCAGATTTGTCACGTTGTTTTCACTGCAGAATGCTATCTGAGAAGACATTTCGAGGAGAGAATTGACTTCACTCTCCATCATTAATCCTGCCATGGTGCCTCCATTGTAGTACCCTCTATTGTACAGTTTAATCAATTTCAAGATCCAATTTCTTCTGGACAGAATATGTCTTTTTCTTTTTTTTTTGTTCTAAACATGCAATATATAGCCTCTGGCACAAGATACATTTTCTTTCATATTTTATTTCCATGATTTCTTGTGTTTAATCCAAATGCTGCAAAAAAGGTTCCAGCATATCAGAATATTCAATTCCAATCCTGTTTCTCTAGCAACACGGGACAAAATGTGTGCACACACCCCTTCACAAGAGATGCATGCCATTCAGGCCATTCTCTTTCAATTCCACTGATGCACAATTCACTTCACAAAAATCTGCAGCAGTTTTCCCTCTTTCTATCACTAATTCACACACAACATTCCCCATTACTCAGCTTTCTTTCCCCCCTCTCCATAGTGGTATATCTACTTCATAAATCAACAACTCCTGTGGCATCTGTAGCATCTGCACATGTAGTCATAATATAGGGCTTTTGCTTCAACCAAGTGGATGCGCTTGGATTTTCATCTGTCTCTGTTGAGCATATAACTCCACAAGAAGAAATATTAAATATATCTTGGACTTCTAGTCCAAGCATCAAGATCATTTCCAACAGTCCTTAATCTTGGCTTGAATTTTTTCACATAACTAACGGCTCCTGGAAACAATCCTATTTGCTGAGACCTGTTTGAACTAGTTGATCTTCACCTCTCAGCAATAGACCACTGGTTCCAGTGTCATCCCAGAGAAAGTGCAGTCTTTTTTCTTCACCCTGGATGAAGAAACACATACACCTGGCTTCACAGGCTTGGTATGCTGATGTGGAAAGCACGAAAAAAATTTCGGTCAAGTTGGAGTTCCGTTTCAATCACAAGGCACCCTAGTAAACAGCGTTTCAGTGTCAGGGAATTCCACAAGTAGAACTGCAGGATCCGTAGTTCTGATTGTTTCTTTCCACAAGGTAAGGTCCTCAGACAAGGCAGGCTACAGAGTGCCAGACATCATGTTTCCTCCTTGTCTCCAGTCTTCTTCTCAGACTTCTTTCTCTCTCCCTCAGCTTGGCTCTTCAGCTCCAGATCAATTCGTTCTTTGGCACGATACACCTGGGAGGGGGGAAAGTGCACAGATGAGTATGTGAGTGGATGGATGGATGGGTGGGTGGGAGGGAGGGAGGGAGGGAGGGAGGGAGGGAGGGAGGGAGGGAGGGAGGGAGGGAGGGAGGGAGGGAGGGAGGGTGGGTGGGTGGATGGATGGATGGATGGATGGATGGATGGATGGATGGATGGATGGATGGGTGGGTGGGTGGGTGGGTGGGTGGGTGGATGGATGGATGGATGGGTGGGTGGGTAGGTGGATGGATGGATGGATGGATGGATGGATGGATGGTTGGATAGGTAAATGGATGGATGGGTGGGCAATCAGATAAATGGATGTTTGGATGGATGAATGGATGGATGGATGGACAGACGGATGGATTGACAGTTCAATGGATGAATGGATTGATGGATGGATGGATGGATGGATGGATGGATGGATGGATGGATGGATGGATGGATGGATGGATGGATGGATGGATGGATGGATGGATGGATAGATGATTTTGATATTTGCAGGCCATTACACTGCACACATGTATTATAAATCAAGTATATTTATAATCATATAATTGAATTCAGTTGAACTGTATAATGCATGGAATAAATGTACAAAGACACATGAAGAGGCAACCTGAGAAATCAAACCTTGAAATAAAACACACACACACACACACGCATATGTGCGTGCATGTACACACACACACACACACACACGTACACACACACACACACAAAGCAGCTGTCCCATTGCCACAAGGTGAAATGCCCACCTTTGACTGCAGGTAGAAAGAGCCACCCTTGACCTTGTCGTTGACTTGGAAGAGATGTTCATAGTTGGCACTGACGGCCTCCATGTCCTTCAGGTCCTTCACATTCAGGATTTGCATAGCCTCCTGCAACAGTTGACAATTTCACACTGAAACCCTTTACCCTTTGTAGGGTCTTGAAGTTTCTCACAGTTTACCTCCTTATCAATGACCCAACTGATCAATAATATCCCAGCATCAGCAGACACAGTATGGACAGGTGTAGACAACACAGACTACAGTAGCTTAGTTGGTAGAGCATTTCAGGCTCTATCTGATAGGTTGCTGGTTTCGTCCCTGCCTGTGAACC
>JAWQFJ010021787.1:0-5000 GCA_034096865.1 Theodoxus fluviatilis
TTCAGATACGACTCAAATTGGGGTCGCAGTGATAATGAAGTGATGTGTCATCTTTGCACTTACGTTACGTCAGCCAATGCATTTACGGTGGTGTCTCAGGTATATGAAGTTCATGGACTGAGGAGCCAATTTTCTCCCTGGATTCAGTATCCATCTTCCCTATTGTCCTTGTCGCTGGGCACGAACACCACCGCCACCACCACCACAGTCGTTATTTTTATCTATTTTCTTTATGTTCTCGTCGTCCATATCTTTGTCGCGTCATTGTCACAGCTAAATCCACTACTGTCATTATCGTAATTAAATTCTTACATACTACCGTCATTCCCACCAACATTCCTCCATGCACCACCCAGTCATCTACCTTCCACCACCGCCATCATAGCACCACCACCATGAGCACCACTACCACCACTCGCCCCATCACCACATGCCCCATCACCACTTGCCCCATCACCACACGCCCCATCACCACATGCCCCATCACCACTCGCCCCATCACCACTCGCCTCATCACCACTCGCCCCATCAATACTCGCCCCATCACCACTCGCCCCATCACCACTCGCCCCATCACCACATGCCCCATCACCACTCGCCCCATCACCACATGCCCCATCACCACTCGCCCCATCACCACATGCCCCATCACCACTCGCCCCATCACCACTCGCCCCATCACCACTCGCCCCATCACCACATGCCCCATCACCACTCGCCCCATCACCACATGCCCCATCACCACATGCCCCATCACCACATTCCCCATCACCACTCGCCCCATCACCACTCGCCCCATCACCACTCGCCCCATCACCACTCGCCCCATCACCACTCGCCCCATCACCACTCGCCCCATCACCACTCGCCCCATCACCACTCGCCCCATCACCACTCGCCCCATCACCACTCGCCCCCCATCACCACTCGCCCCATCACCACTCGCCCCATCACCACTCGCCCCATCACCACTCGCCCCATCACCACTCGCCCCATCACCACTCGCCCCATCACCACTCGCCCCATCACCACTCGCCCCATCACCACTCGCCCCATCACCACTCGCCCCATCACCACTCGCCCCATCACCACTCGCCCCATCACCACTCGCCCCATCACCACTCGCCCCATCACCACATTCCCCATCACCACATGCCCCATCACCACTCGCCCCATCACCACTCGCCCCATCACCACTCGCCCCATCACCACTCGCCCCATCACCACTCCGCCCCATCACCACATGCGCCCCTTCCCACATCGCACCCATCAACCACATGGGAGGTCCCCCGATCACCACAATGCCCCGTCACCGCTCGCCCCCAGCACACACATCGCCCCATCAACCACATCGCCCCATCACCACCTCGCCCCATCACCCACTCGCCCCAAATCACCACATCGCCCATATCACCACATTCGCCCATACACTGCACCACTTGCCCCATCACCACATGCTCCATCACCACATTCCCCATCACACTCGGCCCCCATCACCACATGCCCCATCACCACAATGCTCCTCACCACTCGCCCCATCACCACTGTCGCCCCATCCCACTGCCCCATCAACCACCGCTCCGCATCACCACATGCCCCTCACCACTGCTCCATCGAAATCGAACAATCACCACTCAACGCTCCTTCATCACTCGCACCATCAACCACTCCGCGCCCATCACCCTTCGCCCATCACCAACATGCGCCCATCAACAATCGCCCCATCACACATGCCCTATCACCACATGCTCCATTCACCACTCGCCCCATCACACTCGCCCCATCACCACTCGCCCATCACCACTCCCGAGTCGCCCACCCATCACCACTCGCCCCATCACCACTCGCCCCATCACCACATGCCCCATCACCACATGCCCCATCACCACATGCCCTATCACCACATGCTCCATCAACACTCGCCCCATCACAACTCGCCCCATCACCACTCGCCCCATCACCACTCGCCCCATCACCACTCGCCCCATCACCACTCGCCCCATCACCACTCGCCCCATCACCACATGCCCCATCACCACTCGCCCCATCACCACTCGCCCCATCACCACATGCCCCATCACCACATGCCCCATCACGACATCCACCACTCGCAGTAGCACCAAGATCATGTCAGTGACTTTACCGCTACCATTGTACCACCACTTCTAAGACAACCATCGTTATCATCACCACCACTGTCACTATCATAACTACCACCATCAGCATTATCATCTCCATCACACAATCGTTATCCCCACCACCACCATTGTCACTGCCACAATCACCATCGTCCTAGCTACCATTGCCACTAAAACTACCAGCCATTGCCACCACCACCATCACGACCTCAACCACCACCAATATCACCACCACCACCACCACAATCACCATCACCATCGCTGCCACTACCATCACTACCACAGTCACCACCACTGTCACCACCACTGTCACCACAACCAACACCACTACCATCACTTCCACCACCACCACAATCACAATCATCATCGCTGGCACTACTGTACCACCACCATCCCCACCACCACCAGCTCCACCACATTTACTGCTGCAGTCACCATCACCACGACCACCACCAGCAGAATCACCACCATCACCACTACCGCTATCACTACGACCGTCAACACGACGACGACGACGACGACCACCACCACCACCACCACTACCACCACCACCACCACTACCACCGCCGCCGCCATAATCACCATCATCATCGCCACCAGTACGATAACCACCACCAGCATTACCATCACCACGAATACTTCGACCACGGCCACGACCACCACAACCACAACCACCAGCAGAACCACCAATATCACCACTACCGCTTTTACTACGACCGTCACCACGACGACCACCATCACCACTAAATGCCCCATCACCACCACCACAATCACCATCACCATTGCCGCCACTACCATAACCACCACCGTCACCACCACCACCATAACCACCACCATCACCACCAAAACCACTAACACTACAACCGCGACCACCACCACCTCCACCACCTCCACCACCTCCACCACCACCACCACCACCACAGCTGTCACCAACGCTATTTCTCTATTGTCATCGTCACAGACACCTGACCAGTTCTGGATGCTCACCTCTGGTGATGGGACTACAGGTGTAGCCCAGGAGAAGGCGGACGTACAGGTGAATGCTTTCACTGCTTGCAGAGCAGCTGCTGAGTCCGTGAGGAACCACACAGTTTGCGTACTGCTCAAAGCTCCTGCAAGACGTAGGCATGGCACCTGTCAGCTCTGCAGTCACTTTGGCGGTCAGTCTAGCAGTCAGTCTTGCATGCAGTTTAGAATTCAGTTTAGTAGTCAGTCTAGCAGTCAGTCTAGAAGTCAGCTTAGTAGTCAGTTTAGCAGTCAGTAAAGAAGTCAGTTTAACTGTCAGTCTCGCAAGTGCAGCAGTCACTGTAGGGTTTTGTCTAGCAGTCAGTTTAGCAGTCAGTATAGCAGTCAGTGTAACATTCAGTTTAGCAGTCAGTCTAGCATTCAATTTAGCAGTCACTCTAGCACTCGTTATAGTGAAGCAATTACTCTAGAGTTTTTTTGGCAGTCACTTTAGCCGCTAAACTGACTGCTAGTCAGACTGCTAGTTTAGTGGTCAGTTAAGCAGTCCATCTAGCAGTCAGACAATCAGTCATTTTAGCGGCCAGTCTAGCACTTTATTCAGTGTAGCGGTCACTCTAGGGTTTTGCTTAGCTGTAAGTTTAGCCGCCAGTCTAGCATTCAGTTTAGCATTTAGTTTTTCAGTCTAGCATTCAGTTTAGCAGTCAGTGTAGCGGTGAATTTAGCATTCAAGGTAGCAGTCAGTCAAGCACTTTAGTCAAACAGTTGCTCCTGCAGTCAGTCTAGCAGTGTGCCTAGCATTCAGTGTAGCAGTCAGTCAAGCACTTTAGCCAAGCAGTTGCTCCTGCAGTCAGTCTAGCAGTGTGTCTAGCATGCAGTGTAGCAGTCTGGCATTTAATCTGGCAGTTAGTACATCATTCAATGAAGCGGTAAATGTAAAAGTCAGACGGCAGTCAAACTAGCGGCCAGTCTGGCATTCAGTGTATTAGTGTAGCATTCACTGCAGCAGCCTCTCTCTCTCTCTCTCTCTCTCTCTCTCTCTCTCTCTCTCTCTCTCTCTCTCTCTCTCTCTCTCTCTCTCTCCCTCCCTCCCTCCCTCCCTCCCTCCCTCCCTCCCTCCTCCCCCTTCCCTCCCTCCCTCCCTCTCTCCATCCCCCCCCTCTCTCTCTCTCTCTCTCTCTCTCTCTCTCTCTCTCTCACGCAGGGTAAAGAGTATGGCAACTAACGCGATATCATACATTTTATTCCAATGTGCATTTACCCATTATACTTCTAGGAAACCTTGATGTTTGTATATTTCGAGGCCTTGTTCCACATGTTGTATATAGTAGATAATCTTACACATTGCAAACTTCGTTTTTAACTTGTATATATATCTATTTATCTTCGTCAATGGATCGTCGGAAGCAAATAAAGAATCAATCAATCAATCAATCAATCAATCTCTCTCTCTCTCTCTCTCTCTCTCTCTTTCTCTCTCTCTGTCTGTCTCTTTCTCTCTCCCTCACTTGCTCCTTTGTTCCCTTCCCACCCGTCCATTCTTTTCCTCTCTCTCTCTCTCTTGTTTCCACCCTCACCCACCCTCTCTCTCTCCACCCTTCACCCACCCTCTCTCTCTCTCCATCCCTCACCCACCCTTTCTCTCTACACTCCTCACCCACCCTCTCTCTCTCCACCCTTCATCCACCCTCTCTCTCTCCACTCCTCACCCACCCTCTCTCTCTCCACTCCTCACCCTCTCTCTCTCTCTCTCTCTCTCTCCACCCTTCACCCACCCTCTCTCTCTCTCTCCACCCCTCACCCACTCTCTCTCTCTCTCCACCCCTCACCCACCCTCTCTCTCTTCAAACCTCACCATCACTCATCTCAATGTTATAACGTTCTACTGCATGCACTCAA
>JAWQFJ010021787.1:10000-12500 GCA_034096865.1 Theodoxus fluviatilis
CATCTATCGGCAACCTCTTCTCCGACTTTCGCGCCGGGACGCAGCCATGTTCTCTCGGACTTCCGCCTTGCCAATTGATGACTGACTGTTTTCTAGACGTCTTTCGATGCTTGCCTCGCCCTCGCCTTGCTCCCGAGGTACTAGGTAGAGTAAGGAACGCGACCCAAGTTAAGACAAATCACAACGCTCACTGATTATGCTGGACAGCGTGGTGGTGTTGGCTTGTGCCGACGTACCGGTTGGGTCGACTGTGCTTGTCGGCTGGGGAAGGTCAAGGTTGAAAGGGCACGTCCGGTTTTCCGAGAAAGGGCGCAGGGAGATCCTCAGCAGCGCAGTGATGAAATCCACAGCTTCCGGTGAGCACAGAGCTGCCGTGGTGGTGTTGGCGCACGTGATGTAAGCTTTGTAGGAGCTGAGAGAAACAAGAGACTAGGATCAAATCTAACATTTACACGGCAGTGGGAACAAACAACATCATTGTAACTGTGCGTGAGAAACATCGCTAAAGTACGGAAAACAGTTTTGAGATACCGCCGAGTAAAGTTACTGAGTCACGTAAACATTTTCCTGATATTTATGTCAATGTAAAAAAAAAAAAGGTTTCTAATAGTGAACATGCTGTTTTTTTTATTGAAGTGTGCATGAATAAATGAATAATTAATATCGTACTTCGGCCTAGTTTTCTCGTACACGGCCACAACTGTGGGGACAATTGAGAGAGATATCATGGGACTGTAAAATAGGTCAGCCAGCATGAAGCAATCCTAACTCTTTCAGACCACCAGCTCATGGCAGTCCCATATCCAGTAGTCTCCCACTCTGCAGGAGCGCATAGTCAGCTCCTCAACACCCACTCGCCTATTGAAACTTTGTCTTTTGACAGGCGGATTTAGGCGAGAAAGCTTTGGCGTTTATCTCTGTGCGAGGCGCAGTGCCGTGGTTCAATCCCTGGGACGGGGTAAATCTGGGTTCTTTGTGGCTAGGTCAAGGTCATTCGGCGCTGCACGCAAAATCACGCGATGGGGGTCACTATGGGTCACTTTTTTTTCTTTCCTGAAATGCTTACCAAGAATACCAAATTTCCATTCTCGAATAATCTGCCTGAAAAAGTACGTTTCAATGCGTGAAAAGACACTTTTTCACGCCTAACCTCAGTTATGTACCCACTTTTGTGTAGAGAAGCCATTTTCTTCAAGTTGCTACTGGCACGCCACCTCTCTACAAAAGGGGAGCAACTCCTGCAATTTGGATCCAACACTGCTCATATTTTACATTTAATTTATCAGAAAGAACTACAGATTGAAAATGTGCTGGATTCTCCATCCAAACGCCAGAAAGTTCAGCTGGGACTGGTTGTGTGTTGGCGTGTCACATAATATGTCTTCGGGGTTGGTCTTGTTGAAAACTGTTTCTCCGCATCGAGGAAAACTTCATTGCAGCTGGCAAAGCAAACATCGCCTGCACCCAGGAGAGGAAACCTCTCAAGTACCAGGACCTCTGTGGTCAGTACACAACGACAGGCTGGGCTGCTGGGGTTCTGTGGCGCACTCGCGCTACAGTTTCTAAAAAACATCGGGGCCAAGCAGGGAGTAAGAGAGATTGGGGTGGGGTGGGGTGGGTTAAAAAAAGAGAGGAAAAATGTGATATTATGTGGCGACTCATCACCCATGTTTAGGTCTCAAACCGCTTGACACTTTACCCTCTGATCACTGGGCCGCTTGGTCAATCTTTCACTGGCGCCTGACGACAGACGTATCGAAAGTACACAGGGAGGTACCAGTACCAACCCCACTCCCTGGGGAGTATTCCAACGCGATGATGGCTCACGGCCGCACACACGCACTGTAGTGTGCACTCACTGCCCTCACATGTACCTTGTTTTACTCCGGGTGAGAGAGAGAGAGAGAGAGAGAGAGAGAGAGAAGAGAGAGAGAGAGAGACAGAGAGAAGAGAGAGAGAGACAGACAGAGAGAAGAGAGACAGAGAGAGAGAGACAGAGAGAGAGAGAGAAAGACAGAGAGAGAGAAGAAAAGCATCTTGCTCAAGGATGCAACTCTGGGATCCTCGCAGCTTGGAACGCTTAACCCATTAGCCGCTAGCGACTGCAAGACATGCGCGCTAACCACTCGGCCACCGAATCCCTCGAGAGACATCCAGAAGCTGCAGAGCACAGCCGAGAGAGTCTCACTCTGGTCTGGGTGAGGCGGACTAGGCGCGAGACGGGGAAGGTGCGTTCAGTAGTAGATAGCGATTTGCATGGATAGGTATTTTAAAAGAAGTTCAGAGATGAGCGCTCACGACGAGCGCTCGCGAAGCACAAAGCTTTTCTCCTACTTGAACCTGTCCTCGCAGGCGCTCGCCGTGAGCGCTCTTTTCTGAACATTTCCGATACCTATCGATAGGAATTGCTCTCCTCTAATCAACGCGCCTCTGATGCCCAGAAGTGGCAGTCCTCATTTCTACCATTTAGTCACTTGAGTCATGGTGGGATACAGAGACG
>JAWQFJ010021787.1:20000-22967 GCA_034096865.1 Theodoxus fluviatilis
GAGGAGGAGGGAGAAGAAGAAACTAATAATACATTCACATAGATCCGGCGCAACAATTATAATCACCACATCGCCAATCTGTGTAGTGGGAAGGTATGTGGCGAAAGGGGTAGGATTCCCAGACAGAGTTCAGAAGATCACACCAGTAGGCATTCGATCATAGTGCGTCCTCCACGAACTTTCGCATTGGCCATAATTAAACTTCGTATCTAACTCAGAATCAGGTGCGTAGACACCATTTCGTATCTAAATCACAGGGTTGGGGGATGAATCAGGTAGGTGGTCATCAGGGTGTGGATCTAAAATCAGCAGGAAAGTTGAGGTGGTTAGACAAAGGAAATCAGTGGTGCAGGAGTGTGTGGGTGGGGGCAGGGGGTGTGGGGCAGGGTGCAGGGAGGGGGTTGCAAAGGAGGTCAGGGTGAAATCAGAAATCAAAATAAATCACAAAAGGGTGTGGCAGGTCTAATGTGCAGCAGAGGATCAGGGTGTGCAGGGATCAAAGGGTGTGAGTCATGGGGGGGTTTTTTGGGGCAGCGAGCATCCACAGAAAGTTACCGAGAGCGTAAAAATTCATGGTTCAACACAACACACGATGGCAATACACACATGCATTTCGGCGTGGAGTGCGTTGACCTGCATTTCGATGTGTAAAAAACTGTTGGAGCTTTCACGATCTACATTGATGCAGTTCATTCACATACCACCTTTACGATAAACATTAACTAGCTGTGGTGCAATGGCTTATATTTTCATTCTGGATGGGTGGCTAGTTATCCCCGAAATAGAGCGTTTCGTGAGCGAAACGGCAACACGACGCACCTAATCAGTCGGCCATTGAAATTTGCTAATAATAGTTTGGTGGTTGGTTGGTATTTTTGGGGCGAGTTCAACTCTCTTGGTCGTGACCTCATGCTTATCTTCCTCTACGCATGCCATTAGTTTTCGGTCGGCATTTGTGTTTCGTTTGTTTTAGTTTTCGTCTCGTGCACAAACTGTCGTAGAGTTTTTAATCATAGCGTTATTGCGCATTAGGAAGTTCTGTCAACCTTCGTCCGCATGTGATCGCATCTAGTTTTTTAGTTCGTATACCCTTCTAATATAACTCTACGCATGCGCACTTAGTTAGTTTCGTCCATCAGACCCTGCGGCATTAGTTCGCAAAAAATTCTGCTCCTTATTAGTTTGCTTCATATATTCGTTTTCAAACACATATTTTCTTTTTTGAGTTGTAGCGCATTTAAGTTTCGGCGCATTAGTTTCGCGTATATAGTTTCGTCCAACCCCGTCACCAAGCCACGAAATTTCCGTACACCATTGTTAGTTTTTCAAGTTTTCTCAACATACCGCACCCGTCTCAATACTAGTCTTCAGTTTTTCGTTTGGTTAGACCTCTACGCTGCGCGATTCATATAGATTTCGTCAACTACCTTTAAGTTCGTAGTTGCATTAGTTTCTTAGTAGTTCGTAACGCATGCGCATATGTTATTCGTTTATGCGCATTGCGCCTTGGCGCAGTAGTTGCGTATCTACCGCATGTGCGCCTTGTGCGCACTTTAGTTTTTAGTATTCGTCAGTTGAGTTAGTTCATTCATAATTAGTTTCGTTCACGTTGTCGTTTTTATTATTTCAGTTGTATTTAGTTTCGTTCACGGAGCGCGTCAAATTAAATTAAGTTTCGTTTTCGTCGTTGATTTTTAAGTTCGACGTTACGTCCTCGGTTTTTTCGTTTTATTTTTTTACTCACATTTAGTATCGTTCGCAATATAGTTTTAAGGTTTTCGATAGCGCATTAGGAAGCTCTACGCATATTAGCGTCATTACGCATTTGATTTATTTTTTAACATTCATAGAGTATATTAGTTCGCGTACGCGCATTAATTAACCTACTCTATTTACATACGCATTGCGCATATAGTTTTCGAGTCTCGTTTCGTGTTCATTTCCGTTAGTTGTTTTCGTTCATTATGTGTTCGTCAACGTCTCGCGTAATTGTTCGTCAACACAATTTCGTCGTCACAAGCACCGGAGTTCTTCGTTGCCATTGGTCGCATCCATTAATTTTAAGTTCTCCGGTCAAAATTAGAGTTTAGTTTCGCGTCAACCATTCGCTTAAGTTTTTTCCGTTCGCATTTAGTTTTCGTTTTTTCGTCAAAAGTTTGCGGCTTTAGTTTTACGTTTCAAGTAGTTTTATCGTCGCGTTCGTTCGTTTTTCGTCAAAAGTTCCTTTTTTGTGCGAATTTGCGCATTCGTTCGTTTAGTGCATTATTGTTTTTTTCGCAACGCATGAGCTCTTAACGAAAAAACGCATGCGCGGCATTAGTATTATGTTTGGGGGATTTTAGTTCGTCCAAAACATTAGGTAGTTCTTCATTAGTTCGTTCTTTTATTTTTTAGTTAGTTTCGTCCCGTCACAACATATAATTCGTTTCGGTTTTTCGTTTCGTCTCCGCTTATTCTCTAAGAAATAGTTTTAGTTCTTTTCGTTTCGTCAAACAGAACCTACGCATGCGGCTTAGTTTTCGGTACGTCACAATTTCGTACGCGTACATCTTTAGTTCGCGCTAGTTATAGGTTCGTCGTGTCACGCGCGATTTTCGTCACCATTCGGCGTCGCGTTCGTCAACGCCAAATTAGTTTCGTCGTCAAAAAGTTCGTCATTCGTTCGTCAAAAAAATTCGGGTACAAATAGAGTTTTTAGTTCGTCAAATTCGTCAACGTCACGTTCGTCTCCCCCATCCCCTGCATTTAGATACGGAGGATTATGGCCAATGCGAAGTTCGGTGAGGACGGACGCGGCACTATGACTGCCTTACGTGGTGAGGAAGTTTCGTGGAGGGACGCACTAAAAACTAATCTATGGCACTATGAACTGCCTACTGCTTACTTGACTGATATTGTCAACTAGAGGAAGTACGGAGAGGAAGTTGAACATTGAATACCCAGAAAATTTTGAAAAACAGTAATGCT
>JAWQFJ010021788.1:0-12500 GCA_034096865.1 Theodoxus fluviatilis
ATATATATTCTAAACAAGTTTGAAGGGTTGGGAAACTTGTTTAGAATATAAACATTTAGTAAAGATAAATACAAGCAGATGGAGGCTAGCAATCAACCAAATCAAAGTATTTGTTCATAGAATTGGAAGATCAAACGTTTTGCAGTACGCTTTCCCGCCTTTTTGTCAACATACACACCACATGCACAAAGGTTACAATTTCCGATCGTCAGTCGAAATATATTTTAAAGGGAGGTAAATCTGCTTGCAAATTCCTTCAGCTAAGCAGGCTAACAAGATTTACCTCCCTTAGACCGTTATAGCGAAAGAAATTTCCAATCGCATCACAAACAATCTCGTGATACGACTCTGGCAGGAGGACGCCTATCGCGATATTTCTTGCGATACAACTCCAGTGAGTTAATGTGGCTCGTGTGTCAGCCAGGTGAGTCACGTCAACACACATACTCAGAGGAGGGATTAGACTGCACAGTAGACAACCTCCAACCACCATGAGAGAAGCTAGTTAGTCCCTGGTTGGTTGTGTGTGCATTTCCTGTCAGAACCATTGGAAGTGAAGGATTTGGCCATTGCCACAACCTTGTATATATTTTTGTCTAATATCAGGGATGGGGGATGAGATGAAGTACAGGAAAAGGGAAACAGACTTACAGACAAGAAGACACTGAAAAGACATGAGTGGATGAACTGATAGTTGGTTATATAGAAAGACAGACAGATGCACAGACAGACACAAAGACAGACACAAAAACATACACACACACACACACACACACACACACACACACACACACACACACACACACACACACACACACACACACACACACAGTGGGAATGTGAAGACAGAGAAAGATGCAGAAATAGCATGTAGATCACAACGAGGAACCAATGACATTTTAAATCTTATTGTGTCTCAGGCCGCCACAACGACTACCCATGTGAACCGATGCGAGAGCCCTATGCCACGAACATGAGCAATGGGTACCACCACCAGCCTGCCAATGAGGAGCCAAGCAAGGAGCTGAGGGCGGCCCAGGTGCACGGCCAGCTCTTCACGGAACCCACTGGGAGACCCGTCAGGCTGCAGGCTCTGCCTTCCCTGAACAAGAAGTCCAGGAAGAAGCGAGACAGTCCATTCTAACAGGGCGTAGGTCTGCACAAGCAGACGTGATGCTCACTTTGCCATATGAGTGTTGTTTCAGCTGTGTGTTTCTATTTATATTTTCTCTCTCTTTTTTGTGAGTTGTGAGTGTGGATCATGTTCAATGTAGACTGAAAAGAGGAAAAAAGAAGAAGAGAAAAGGCTTGGTTTGTGTTTCCCCTTTGTGAAGTGTTTGAAGAAACAAGTAATCTGATTTCCTGTCTCGTAAAGGTTGTTGTTACCTTCTTGCACTTACTGAAAAAAAGGCAATATGGCTCAGAGGTAGTAAGGATTTTTTTTCTACAATAGTTTACTGACTGATTTTTTGGTACAAGCTGAGATTTTCAGCTGGAAAAGTAGGAAAAACAATGCCTATGCACCTTTTTTCACAGTTTTTCCTATTTTAAGACTATATTTGTGCAAGTCAACCAAAATATTTTTGCACACATAACATGTGAAAAAAGTCGTCAGTCATTGTGTGAAATAATGCCTATTTATTTGTATTGTGCCACTTTCCTTATGTTACGATTGCAGAAGTAGAAGAAAGGCATTTGTGTGTGTCTGTTTCTGTCCTGTAGGGTCATGGTTGAGTATTGGAGAGGTGCTTTTGTCATGCATAATTATTTGGAAGGCAGGCCTAACCTTATTTTACATTTCAACATGTTCCTTAGTTGACTTCCACATACAATAATTATGCCAAAGCATACATCTCCAGTCACTCAATGCTCACAATCATTTCAAGCATAACCCATGCTCCTGTAATGATAAAGCAAATGGACAATGATGTAGAAGAGTATCAGTCAAGACAAATCAAAGTCATGTCATTAGTATTATCCCATGGTCTGTGATATAGCTAAGTCATTGTGATAAAGACAATATTTCCAAATGGTATTGAAGTCCATAAATCTGGGGTTAAGCAAGATTAATTTTGAGTTATATTTATAGAGCAGTTGGTCCTTTGCAACACTTTCCAACACATAAATATTTTCACCTTTGGTTCCTTTAAAAATTATCTGACAAAGCTTCTAAGAAACATACATTACAAAACTATATCCTCGTGTGTGTGTGTGTGTGTGTGTGTGTGTGTGTGTGTGTGTGTGTGTGTGTGTGTGTGAGAGAGAGAGAGAGAGAGAGAGAGAGAGAGAGAGAGAGAGAGAGAGAGAGAGAGAGAGAGAGAGAGAATGGTGGTATCTGTTTGTAGTTTCACTTGATTTTTGAGAGCCAGGCAAAGATGCTGTTGAAGCAAGGTCAGAACACCCTAACCAGCACAGCATAGCAGCAGTCACATTCCGCTGCAATGTTTTCTGAACCTTTGGTTTGCATGTTTTATATTTTTTCAACCAAAGTAAGATTTTTTAAATATTCTGCAAGGAGGTGCTTAGAAATAGTCAAACCTTGTTTTTTCTACCCAGGTTCAACGTTAGATTGGAAAGGACAGCGAGTGAAAAATGACTCTCAATAGTTTTGGAGACACAATTATTTAGCATGTTTTCAGAAGCATCTAAATGATTTATGTGCATGGATTCGAATCATGCTGTTGTTTTTTCCTATGCATTTTTTCCTTCTTTTTTTGCATCGTTGAAACTCCGTCCAAACTGTATATATATGCCCTGTGATATTGATGTACTATTTCACAGTATTGGTCTGCTGTTTTAACGTTGGTGCACACATCTAATAGAGCTGTTTCTGTACTGAACATTGTGAGTTACAAGTAATATTTTTATGGATTACTATTGAATGCAACACTTACTTAGGTAACTCCACATTGTGCAATAACATGTTTCCAGGACTGACCAGACCCATCCTTTCACACAGCACTAGGGAACTCCACACTGCTAATGTTTGTGTCTGATTTACCTTTAGATCAATTAGTGTGGTCTGACGAAAAAGTGAACATAGTACTTATGACCTATTTTGGAGAAAACATTCAGACAATGTGTCACCCAGCACTCAGATGTGCATGCACATTTGTTGTGAATATTCTTTCTCTCTGCCCCCTCACATCCATCTACCCTTCCCCCCACCCCCTTCCACTCTGCCCCCTCACATCCATGTACCCCTCCACCCACCCCCTTCCACTCTGCCCCCTCACATCCATGTACCCCTCCCCCCACCCCCTTCCACTCTGCCCCCTCCATGCTACCCATGCTTCTGCTCCTGCATGGGAGTGCCCTCTGCTGCTTTGCACATGGCTGTTTGACTTGTCTTTCTCTGTACTTGCTGACAGTAGGTTTGGTGGAGACTTGTCAACATTCCTCTGTGGCAAGACCTAGCAAGGGGTGCTGTTTCAGTCACCTGGTTGTATTGCAGCCATGCAGATCTGTGATGGAAAGTGAAAGCTTTTGAATATTTTATTGTTTGACTGCTGTGGCCTGGGCCAGTAGCTGCTGAAGGGGAGTTTCATGCATTGATGGCTTGTACTCATTGACTATTTCTGTTTTTATGCATATAGCATGACTGACCGTCTTTTTTGCACAGCTGTGAGCAGTGGTGAATGAAGCACTGTACGTATAGGTTGTGAAATAAGATTTTATGCTACAGAATTGATGCAGAAGTTTGTTGTTTGTTATGGAAAATGTGTGCATGCTTCTGTGCATGTAAGTGCGTCTGTGTGGTTATTGTTGTTGTTGAGAAGATTGGGAAATATTGGAGATCACAACTTCCATCATGAAACATCATCTTTGTTTTGGCGGGTCATGTGATCAGAATGGGAGATAACTGGTTCTGGGAACAAGTCTTTTAGCTTAAGTACAGGTATGTCGTTGAAAAGGAAGGGTTGGGTATCTCTCAATCTTTCTTAGATATTGAGAAAACTACTGTGCTTAAAATTTAAATTATTTTTCGATACATGTAGTGCTGAGACAGCCTGTGTTTGGTTGGTTGGTTGGTTGGTCGTTTTGGGGGGACCGGTCACCGACCACACATTCAGAGATTCAAACATTTCGATGATCAGTGTTCCGTTGCTTTTGAACTACAAACCAAGTATGCTTGCAAGACACACTCTAGTACCCATTCAGTTGGACACAACTGGTGTCTGCAGGTGTAATAATGGGCAGCGGTCTCGCCTTCAACGTCATGGATGTCGTCTTCATCGAATATCGTTGGACCGCCATTCCTTTTAATGATTATCCCTCTTTTTTGTGATACTTAAATGAAAGTGGCCATTTCAGCATTTGACTAATTAGGCCAATAATGTTGAGGGTTTGCATGAAACCAAAAGGCAATACGATTCCATCAAGCTAATTTTGAGGTTGCCTCCGAGTCTGACATGCATTTTTTTTTCACGTTGTCACGTAATGGATATCCATGTCATCGACTTCGACTCCCGTGAACTTGAGGTATTTAAGTTGCAAGAAAATAGAAAGTTAACGAGGACAACGAAAAACATAGTTAAAGTTTTCCCACCCAAAACACAAAGGAACAAATCGCTGTGCTCCGATCAGTACGGTATTTTAATGCAGACAGGCCATGTTTACCAAGATTGATGTGAACAATAGAAAAAATAGACCGCTCGACTTGTGCTTCGCTTCGTTCGTCATGATATGTTGTTGTAAGCGACGGTTTGAAATGCAGGCGTGTGAAGAAAGGTCAATGTAGCGATGACGCAGTCTGGGGGATACCGAGGGGAACACCACGGGTTATTTCACAATGACAAGAGAATGATAACTTTTAGTGAGTGATGAAATGGTTTCGAACATTCTTAAAATCAGAAACGTCGATGTTAGGGTCACACAAGACACAATGAAGATTGAACGATGCATTCGTATCGGCGTATGTAAATATGAAAACGAGTTGTGTGTATAGAGACATATGACTCTGAGTCACGTATTTTGAGAACATAATGCTCGTCCTACAAGGGAGGTAACTGATAGGCGTGAAGTAACAGAGGGCGTGTCTATCGAGCAAAAACTTAACCTGCGTTTCACTGAAAGACGATGGAAACGTATTTAACAGGGTTTAACTAAAATGCACGACAATATGGCAGTTTTGCTGATTGAAATGTAAAAGTATAAAAATACATTTATCGGATTTTGGAAGAAGGACTTACTGGGGACAACCAAAAGGACACTAGCTTCGAAGTTACCTTTTTTTTTAAAGGTTGCCTATTGAGAACAAAATAACAAGGGCATTTGCAAAGACGGATGCCGAGTTTTTTTCCCCAGAGAATAACTTTGGGTGTAGTGGTAAACTATGTAAGATAATTTTGAGCCAAGGCAAACTGTTGAGAAAGTTATTCCACATGATTTTATAGAAGCCATGCAAATTTTCATAGTTCAGAGTGGGGGGAAAAGACAATATCGGGAAACTAGATTCTTGTCAAAAGAAAGTTTTTAAAAAGTAATATAATCCGCGTTTGACACAAGCATTATCTGAACCCCATCGCGCGAAAATGTGAGCGAATAAATTTCCACATAAACAGGATCATAAGAAAACGGCCATTCTCAAAACATACAAAACGTTGATGTGAGACTTCTTATATTGGAATAACAGCTACTTCCATTGTTTTTCTTCTGACAATATATATAAGCCTCTAGGACTCATACGTAACAGTCACAAAGATGGCCAAGTTAGAATAAGGAATAAAGAACTGATTACATCTGAAATAATTCCGTAGTCAATGATAATTTCACAACAGGATCGGTGTGCGGAACTTGGGAGAGGGAAAGCGGCAGCGATGGAGTAAGGACACCCCAGTAGGAGGAGTGCTTCGTGCAGGTTACACCACGGACGCATCTCCCCAAACGCATAACGAACGAACGGGAAGTCTATTCATGGACGAGCTTGTGAAAACCACACGTGGGTGAAGCATGGGGACATGACTTCAGGGAAGGCAGCATGAAAATCAAAATACAGGATCCTTTCGAGGGAAGCATTGGTAAAGACGGGCAGCGTAGGGGGAACTGCTTGGGACGAGTTTTGAACAGTTACGGTTTCAGTTAGGCAGCAAGTTGAATGACTCTTCGTATGCTATGCCTTGGGGGTGGGGGTGGGTGTGGGTGGGTGGGTGGGGGGATCGTCTGTTATAAATCTATTTTCAATTACAATACCTGCATGATAGTTTTTGTGTCTGAAACCAGGGTTTCCTGCTGTAGTTTAGTTACAGGTTTGACCAAAGACACGTGTATGGTTCTTCCTTTCTCCGTGCGTCCCACGAGAAGTCTGCATCGAAACATTAATTCTTTGAAGCAAACTACATTTTAAAAAGTAACAACTATTTGCCGGACTCGATCAAAACGGATGTTATATTGTATTGAAGGGGGAACTCGTCTTGGGCAGACAGCAGACTTCAAGACTAACTCAAGTACAGTTCGGTTTTCTGCCAATCGCTTTTCAAATGCTTCCAAACGGAGTGTGCAGTCTCATTTCATTGAACGAGTAATGTGGAGTATGATCACGTGAGAAATGCCTTTTTTAGGCTGCGGTCCTTAAGTTGGGACAAGAATTAAAGCTATTGAAAATGTTTACGTTCACTTTAAAATATATGCTTAAAAGTAAACGCCACAAAATATAGTTGAGACGTCAGGAAAATGTTTCAAACTTCTTTGGAGAAGGCATTAAAAAAGAGAGTAATACACTTCAGCTCATTGAACACTTCAGCTCATTGAACACTTCAGCTCATTGAACTCTTCAGCTAAGTTCCGTTCCAATAGACAACTCATCGACACCTACCTCACGAACAGTCATATATTAATTTATTGACTGCGGTGCCAAGTTAGATCTGTATTCACCGGGTCACTGTGGAACGCGCCCAACTGACCATTTTCCACTACTCTGTTTATCAAGCATTGCCGTAACCACGTTGGGTCAAACTGCAGCTCACACTTGTTGTCTTCAAGCAAGGGTGAGCCGTCCGCCCAGTGGTTAGAACTGGTCGGAGGAAGTGATTGAAGAAGGCTTCATTGGTGGCCAGGACAGAAAGCGGATGAGGGCCAGGCAGCAGCTAGATTTGGCATGGGTGGAGAGACAGTAAGGGGTACACCAGTGGGGAATGCTAAAACAGCAGCTCACATCTCAGTACATAAACCTGTCTGGGTTCGTGTCAGCATGGTATAGATTGCACCAAACGAGTTAAACAGGAGACGTCCGACAAAATAGTGATGTTCTGTCCACCGGGGAATCTACTGAATACTTTACAGTATAATTATTTCAAGACTCAGTGCACATATCATTTCAGTCCCACGTGCTTTGAACATGGTAACAGTGTCCAAAATCGAGTGCTGATTTGATTTTAAAGGGACTTTGAAAGGTGTAAAACAATGACACCACGCCGACTAAGATTCAATGCAGGGTACAAAGAAACAAGGTGTGCACCAGTTTGTATACAGAAATCTTGGGTATATAATGATGTATGTTAAAGCAGTGGTCCATCCATATTTTCAATGAGCAATACACTTTGGCGTCGAGATAGTTTTGACAAGCAACCCAGAGTGAGAATCATGGTCATGCTTGCAATTTTCCTCGGCCATCTGCCAATTGATCCTCACTACTATCTCTTTATCCGACATTTTGCGAAGTGGCACATTATAAATTCCTACCGATCAAAAGCATGATGTCAGAAATCGGAACGAAAGGCACGCACATGAGCGCATTTTCAACGATGGCACACACAACTTCAACGATGGGAAAGTTGGGAAGATAATGAACGCAGAAAATTCATTTCTCAACGATTGTGTTGATTAGATAAATCCATTCCTGAGACAGTTTGTTATATATCAAACATCCTGTTTTTGTAATGACAGTAAACTTTCATCTCTAAAAGAAAAGGCCAGGTTTTGACGCAGTCGAGACAAGCACTATTTTGCACGACACCTAAGCATACTGACCAAAGAGACCTATTATTATAGCATTTAGAAGAAAAAAAGTTCGGTCGTAATACTAAGGTCTTCGCTGTCGCGCGATGTAACGATTTAAACTTTTGCGTCACACTGACACTGCTGGTTTGACGCGGGAGGAGAATGCGATTACAACAGAGAGAAGATTGTATCACCAACATCAGCCAGGCAATAAGCCACGCTGTAGTGCGCACTATGACTGACGCCCTAAAAGACCACGAGGGGACAGTCAGCATTGGCGGCAGAACAATCACAAACTTACGTTTTGCTGACGACATAGATGGCCTGGCCGGAAGTGAAAAAGAGCTGGAGAACTTAGTGGAGCGCTTAGACACAACCTCGACAAATTTTGGCATGCAGATCAGTGCAGAGAAGACCAAACTAATAACCAACAACACCAACGGCATCAGCACTGACATCAAGGTCTGTGGCGAGAAACTGGAAACCGTCAACAGCTTCAAATACCTGGGAGCAATTGTCACAGATGTAGGATCCAAACCTGAAATTCTCGCCAGAATTGCTCAGACCACAGCAGCACTCACAAAACTCAAGACCATCTAGAAGGACAGGAACATAGCCCTCAGCTCAAAGATCAGACTGATGAGCGCCCTAGTCATGTCCATATTTTTGTATGCCTGTGAGTCATGGACACTAACAGCTGACTTGGAGAGAAGGATACAGGCCATGGAAATGAGATGCTTTCGACGACTCCTCGGCATCTCCTACAAGGACCGCATCACAAACGAGGAAGTCCGAAACAGAATCAGGCAAGCCATCGGGCCCCATGAAGAACTACTGACCACTGTGAAAAGACGCAAACTAAAGTGGTATGGGCACGTCTCACGATCGTCAGGGCTTGCCAAGACTGTGTTACAAGGCACAGTAAAAGGAGGGAGGAGGAGAGGCAGACAAAGGAAAAGATGGGAGGACAACGTCTCAGAGTGGACAGGGATGAGACTCAGCGAAGCCTTGAGACAGTCCGAGAGGCGAGAGGAATGGAGAGAACTGGTTGCCAGATCATCTGTGGTGCCCCAACGGTCGTCCAGACTACGGGACAAGTGAAAGTGAAAGTGAATAGTGCGCAATCAGAGTTTCTCTCCGCGCCGGCTACATGTGACCGAACATACACCCAAAGCTCAAGTTAGTAAAAACAGTTTTTGAGTTTTCGCCAAGAAAAGTCATCGGCAGAATATGTTACGTAAAATTTTGCTTTCCTGAATTTTACACTACTGTTAAAAAATAATAAATTTCCCATCTGAGAATACTTCCTCTGGAATATTCATGGATGAATAAATAGTATTGTGGTTGAAATATATCATGTTGTCCTTTTTCCGACTTTAACCTCGTTTTCTCATGCAGTTACGGCCTACATAAGGCCTACATAGGGCCTACATAGGGCTTACATAGGGCCTACATAGGGCCTACATATGTTTTCTCTTTTGAATGAGTCAGTATTGGCTGGCTGTAAATGTTCTTCATTTTGAAAACCAACTCGTCCATTCACTCAACGCATTCATCCGATTTACATACCAGTGACTTATTTGTGGATATAAAGAATTCCGTCTCTGGCATTTACTAGACAATGTTGTTTGAATTATGAGGTGATGCCTGTTACGTAACAAGTCTTTAGGCCTGAACTTGGCAGCGAGACCGTTTTTCATCAATTTTGATGCAGTCACAACGTTGTGTTATGATCTTAGTGGTTGTTAAACAATTTATTCACTGTCGTGTTTGGTAATTTCAAGCTCTCATTGAAAGACGTATAGCACCTTATAATCTTCGGCGAAAGTCTCCACACCAAAACATACAGAGCACTGCCTCTCCCTATGATTCATGAATCTTCTAGTATTTGAAGGGATTTACGTCTCTATGAAATAATGACTTATGCTAGCTTATTACATGAGATTACAAGTAGTCATTGAAAGCCATTGGTCAGAATAATTTTCACAATAACATTTCCTCAGAACACGTGTAATGGTAGATAAAATGAAGATTATGACGCAACTCATGTGAACTGGATAGAATTAGGCCACAATTAAGTCATTTCTGATGAAGAAGCTTACTCCTCGACTACACTTACTTCTTCTAAAGAACTGCCGAAAGCAAAAACCTTCTGCCATGATGCCAGAGTATGCCTTTGCTGCCTAGTTGCTGCGGCCATAATAAGAGGGTTGCGCTTGAATAATACTGGAGGTTTTAGTCAGGTTTTCGGAAGTAAACAGTTCAGTGTATCTGCAATATGCAATAAGTAAAGGTCCATTAAACTCTCAATTTCTATGCTCGAGACCTCAGAATAATGACTCGCACGTGCGTTCTGCGGACAATGAAAGCGAATGTATCAGTAACAATGTGACTGTGAAATCCCAACGGGCTTCTTTCAGGCCTCTATGTGTACAATATAAATTTTTTATGAAAAAGGTATCAACAACAGTAACAACAACGATATTAAATACTTGGAGTGAGAACAGATTTTTGTGCAAACATAAAAACGACTTTGATTTTGCTAGAATGATTAAAAACGTCAAGATCCTTCTGGAACTGGTGGAAGGTAGGGGAAGGGCGGGGGTGGGGTGGGGTGGATTGGTAGAGAATGGGGGCGGGGGTGGTGTTGGTGGAGGATGGAGGGGTTGAATGGGGAGGTGGTAGAGCAGGGAAGGAGGGAGGAGAATAAGGATATATATATATATGTATACATGTAGAACACATTTGGTCATTCATCGTTTCAGTAACAAAATAGAGAATACATTTTAACAACAGCACATTTTGGTCTCTAGAACCTTACATCTGAATTCAATGTTTCACTTCTCTGAATCGCATATAGCATTAGCAGTCTGCGACATGACCGAGGTGTATAGGAAGAATGTGGCAGACTTGATGGACTATTCACAGGCGATGTTGATGCTGGAATAAACTTTAGTGGAGTCAAAGTCCCACAGCACCGTACGTCGCATTTATACCCCCTCGTCGTCGGTTTGTCTTCTCGGTCACGGATGCAACAAATATTGCGCAAGCTCATGTATTTCGCTATGGAATGTGCGCAATCACACAGATTCAAAACGCTCTTGTACAACCTTGTAATCGCTTTATTTACTGCGGCCTGCGTTCTGACAGTTTCTAAGTATCGCTGCGCCTCTCTGATATTGTCGGATTGTCTCAAGCAAATCTGCTATGGATAGGAAGAAGGGTTTGCAACGTCCATCAAACAGTGTTTGAAGATCTGTTTCTTGAAACAAACCGCCGCTGTTGATCATTTTCTAAGAAATGAATTGTTTCATCCCATCAAAGTAGCAATGAATCTGAAATATCACTGTGTCTTTTCATCTCGGTGTCCGATACAATAGCAAAATATTATTCAGTTCGCGTTCTCATAAAATAAACCTTATCACATAGTTTTCAAACAGAATTCACCGACCCCTTGTTCTGGGGAAAATCTAAATTCAACAATTTTCATTCAGTGGCACAGGGTTTTTCTGCTTCAGCTTCTTTTCTCTGAGGAAGATTACCACTGAAAAGTGCCCAAAGTCTCAAAACCTCTTTTCAAAATTTTTTTCAACAGAAACAACTAATGGACTTTAATACCGATGTACTGCGGTATTCTTAGTCCATCCACGAACCCCGCACAACACACTTCATTCTCTTTGTCTCAGATACATACTCGGGGTGTCCAACACTTATTTGATAATTTTCTGAACTATTCTCGAGAGAAAACTCGAAATTTGCATCAGGAAAAAACCTTCTAGGCTAGTATTCTCTCAATTGATCAGACGTGAATCACAGTACCGACTGCAACTTTTGAAACAACAGAAGACGTTGTTTGAAACTATTTGTGAAAATATTAGAATTTCCATGTGCGCGCCTCCCGAGACAATTTTCAGCACCAGACTAAATACAGGCTTCTCACAGTATCGCTGGGGAAAGCCGTTACCCTAAATGTTCCTTAGCTCACAGTCCATCAGCCCTCCTTTACAATAAATTGCCACTTTCATCGCTTCAGACAACCTTTACGCATAGTTATAAGAGCGGGCCGAATGAGGCAAAGCTTTTGCCTGCTTACTTTAAAGCACCATTTTGATCATAAACCGTTCTTCTACCACTGATCCTATCGTCATTAGTCATGGCATTCGTACTGGGCGATGGGTCGCTTGCAATGTGGCTAAGAGCAACAATTTTATGTTGATGCCCAGAATTTCAGCCCCGAAGGCAACTGCAGAGATGTCGAAGTCTTCAGGGGTGGGTGGGGGGTGGGGGTGGGGGGCTGTACGTCACTTTGGAGAAATGCCCACAGCTCTAAGGACCGTGGTAAGAGGCTGAAGTCATAGAGTTTCTGCATGTCTCAGGGCTTCATGGCTGACAAAGAAGGCTTTGTGGGTATTATCCTTGGCCTGTCTATTTTGCTGTTTGCTTGCAAGTTTAGAACGGATCACGAGGCACCACAAGTTAACCCATTCCCTGCGGTCTTAGTGACCCTAGATTCTGCCGCCTTTTTACCGTATCGCCTTTAAAAAAAAAGGAGCCCACATGTT